>JXTB01000011.1:1651578-1721499 GCA_002914805.1 Parasponia andersonii
GTAAGGGTATTTTCGTCTGCAAGCATATTTTTCAAATGTTTTTTAACTTGTGCATATGGGCCAAAATAAGGGTATTACGGAGCATATTTAACCTAATTTCCCTCGAGATTCTCCTTCTTTATTTATTTTGAGATTTTGAGCAAGAATTTTTTTATTATTGGTAGTTTTCTTTGGATTTAATGAATTTAGTTATTCTAATTATTAGTTTTTTTAGTTTTCCATTCCACAATGAGGAACAGAAATGTTGAAACTTTATGGGTTTTCTAGACTATAATATTTTAAAAAATAAAAAAAGAAAAGAACCATCTCCATTAAGAGTGAAGGCCTAATGTTTAAATGAGAAGACATTAAAAAAAAAAAAAAAAGAAGTGGAAAGAGAAGACAAGACTAAACACATATAGGGTAAGAGATTTTTGTTCAATACTCTTATTATATTATGGGATTTATTTTGGGTGTTAATGATTTTACTCATTTTTAATTTTTTGTGACTGAGGTTGTTTTCAATTAAGCACACATGATATTACGCCTTTGATTTTAACTGACGTTATCTATTTCGGACAATTAGCTAATAGAATGAAAGTTTAGGGTCTTTTAAGCCAAAAGTAAAACTGTAGGGACTAAATCATCACAGCCTAAATAGTCAAGGGACCAAATGTGCTAATTAGCCAAAGTTTTGAGAAAACGGCACGAGTATGACTAATTTTGGCCAAAATGATTTTTTGTATATTTTTTTAAAAATGACATTTTTGGGAATATCAAGGACATTTTGACATATGGTTAAAAACTTCTTGACCATGAAAAAGTCATAACTAATAAATTTTTCATAGTCAAGAAACTCTTGATCTATGGTCAAAAGGCTCTTGACACTTCTAAAAATGCCATTTTTAGAAAAATGCACAAAAAGTCATTTTGGCTCAAGTTAGTCCTAGGCATGTCATTTCCTCAAAGGCTTTTTAGTAAAATGGCCGAATTTTAGTCTCATTTCAAATACTATTAAAAACTGGCCAAATTTATCAAAAAAACCAAAATATATCAACTTCATAAGAAATATACCAATATCAAAATTGATATGCTTCATATAAAATTGATACATTGATGCACAAAAATTAAAATATTATATACAATTAATATTCAAACATAAATTGATATACTCCATATAAAAATTGATCTATTAAAAAGGCCACTTAGCCAAAAAACAAAGAAGAAGAAGAAGACGGGAACTTATTAACTAAGTGAGAAAAACAGCAATTTCTTACATTGATGTGAAAAAGAAAGGCCATTTTTTATAAATACTCTTCATAGAAATATACGAGCACTCCAACTATAACCCTTCTTTTGGTGTAGAACAACATTAAGAATTAAGAACTACCAATAATAAATAACAACACATGACTAATGCCATTTTTATGGCTTAGAGAATAAAAAACAATGTTATTCATCGTAGTTAGGATTGAAATACTACGCAAGTTTTAAATATGTGAAAACCACAATAAGAATGAATATTGTTTCAGTCCTAATGTATTTTTGTGGGAATAATTGGTGCAGTATATAAAACCTCACTTTTAAGAGGAATGTTAAATTCGATTAAAACATGGGTAAATAATAGTAATAGTACGTGAATTATATTCATTCTATTATTTTGGTCCTCTGAATTTTCAACTTACATAGTAATGATCTATGAATTATATAATTATTGTAATAATGACTATTTTGTCAAAAACTACTAAATAATTAAAAAAATGAATCATTACAAAACACAGTTTGGTAAAAATGGAAAAGAATGAGATTCTGAATTTTCAACTTACACAATAAACTATCAAGATTTATCTAATTATTACAACAATGATCATTTATTTATTTTTTTCACAAATTGTTAAATTTTTAACAAAAATGAGTTATGTGCAAAGCATACAATTAGTAATTAGTTGATAATGAGATTCTGATCAATTATACACTTTGTCCATGATTATTTTCTGTTATAAATCTAACAGTTTGTGATAAAGTGACCATAATTTAGGAGTCATTACTATATAAGTAGAAAATCCACTGGCCAAAGTAGTACAATTAGTATAATTCAGGGGTCATTACTATTATTAACTTTAAAAATAAAGTGTTAAATACAATTTTTGTTCATTTTCTAGTTTCATTGCTTGATATATAAATTCTACTATCTAGTTTTATATTTTAACAATATACCAAATCATAATGAAATTCATATATTAAATAATCAGACTTACAAGTGAAAAATAAAATTCATTTAACAAATTACAATTTATAATAGGTAGTAAAACAAAAAAGGTCCATTCATTTTGATGAACC
The DNA here is from genome assembly GCA_002914805.1 of Parasponia andersonii. Lineage (NCBI taxonomy): Eukaryota > Viridiplantae > Streptophyta > Magnoliopsida > Rosales > Cannabaceae > Trema > Trema andersonii. The sequence continues at coordinate 1,653,898 of JXTB01000011.1, forward strand.
AAAACAAATATTTGTCTGGTAGCATGTAATGTAATAACCCATACCTGGAATAAAAAAAAGAAAATAAATAAATAAATAAAAGGATAAAAGATAAAAATACCAAAGTTTTAGTATATTAAATAAGGACAATTAAGTAATTTAAAGGAATAGGAAACTCTATACGTATAATTTTTCAGAGTCTCTGATAGAAGAAAAAAAATTAACGCTCTGCAGAGGGAGAAGAGAGTAGCTGAAAGCTTGGAAGGAGGCGAAGGATTACAAAAGATTGATTGTCAATTCTCTAAGATAAAGAACTCCTCCCTATCAATTATCAATTAATTATTTAGGATTCTTTGGGCTAATTCATCATCTAGGGTTTATAATTTTTTTAAGCATCTTTTTGTTTCAGCTATGATTCTAGGGTTCATTTATATTTTGATTGATTACTCTCGCTGTAAGGTTTAAAATAAGGCCAAAGTTACGTGATTTAGATGTCTAGATTAAAAGTTATAGATTTTTGAGTTTTGGTCTAGAATGGTAAAATACAGCAGTGACTACAACTGGTTTTGCTAGTGCTTCTGATATTCTAATAGGGTCATATTTCTTATGGTTGGAAAGCTTATATAAGCTTTCCAACGGTATATAATTTATCAAAAACTGACTTATAATTAAAGAGATATAGCCTTTCAATTTGAGCACTATGAATCTAGAAAATTTTTGTAACTTTCAGCAATTAGAATAAAACGTGGCAATGGTTTAGTTGGCTTTATGGGACCTACCTATGGACCCTACAGCCATGTTCTTGGCATTTTAGGACTCCAATCACTTGTAGATATTATCCTCCAAATTTTACAATTTTTAGAATTAATTTGGAATTATTATGAGTTTTTGATGTCTAGGTTATACAAGGTAATGTAGCGAATGTATCAAGTATACATGGGCAGTGGGTTAGACATTGTGTTAGGCATGATTTAAGGTATATATTAAGTGTTTAATGATCATGTATGATTCTTGTTATAATTATAGGTTCTTGTGGTAGCTAGCAATTTGTGATTGGATTGGTAAGACTAGCAAACAGATAAGTAACCTTTCATCTTTGCTAGTGACTTTTGTTTTACTTAAGTTAATATCTATTTTGCTTTCTTTTAAAGAAAATTATGTTTGTAAATCTTAAACTTATTTTTAAGCAATTTGTTAATAAATAAAAATTAGTTTGATAAAAGATAACTATCTTTTAAATAAAATATGAATCAAGCTTATGTTTGTTACTACTATTAAATAATTTGAAAGTTGTTACCTTATTGATAAATATGAAAATTATTTGTTAACCGTTTTATAATTGAATGTATTGAAATATTTTTCAGTGACTATACATGTGGACTCAATCCATAAGGTTTATATATAGACAGTACTGACCTAGCTACATGGTTAAATGTAGTATATTTGTGATTCGTACCCAGCTACATGGGTTACCCGTAGTAGATTCGGACCCGCCTATAGGGGGTATTTGTGACAGATTCGGACCTAATCATAAGGGTTAAGTGTAGCCATAGTCATCAAAACTGTAGAGTAGAATTTGAAAATGATATCGATTATTGAACAAGTTTGATACAATGAATTTTGAAACCTTCTACTTTGTTAAATTAATTTTTAGTTAGTTTCTTTTTCTCTTTAAAAAATATTAATTTCGAAGTTAGAGTTATTTTGTAAAATATTTACTAAAAATTTCAAATTATATACGCTTGATCCAACTAGTAGAGATTATTGGTTACATATTGGGTTGTCGAGCTCACCTTTTTTATTCTTTAATATTTTTCAGATTCAGAGAATAGTTAATAAGTGGAACTCATATTTGAAGGAGGGAGATCATTTTAGGACTCAAATTTTACCATTTAGAGTTGCTGTATTGTTTGGTTTCCATTTTGAGACATTGTTGATTATTTGAGGTATAGTAGATTATTGTTATGGTTTTAGTTTCTTTGTTATTATGGATTTAGCAAATTGTTATTGATGGTTTAGATTATTTAGTATTTTGTTATGATGAGATATTTTGGGTGATAATAGATCTATTTGAATTTTTAATAACGACTGGATTCGAAGCCTTTCATGTCTATGAGTTTTATCTTTATGGGCAAATGGTGGTTGTCATGTCCTTTGTTGGGGCGTGACAATTAAAGTAGTATCAGAGATTAGACTATGATATTTTAAGATCTTGTCTAAGATTATGATTTTATTTAAGTTATGATCTCTAGAACTTTTTTAAAATGTTGATTTTGTCTACTTTAAGTTATGATGATGATCTCGTCTAAGATTAGAGTAATAAGTATTGTTAAGACATTAAGCTAGATAGTTGTAATCTTTCTCCTATTTTTTTTATTATCTTGAATATGAAGTAATGTTGGGAAAATCTATTTTATATTTGAAGGTTTGAATAACAGACAATAGGACTTTTGGTAGACTTAGGCTGTGAAAATCGAATGGCTAATAGACAAGCTAAGCAACAACAAGGGGCTCAATAACAAGGAAATATCAATGATGGTGCTGGGAATATTCAAGGTAAACCACTACAAGCTGGGCTACATGGATTGATGGAAACCTTAGTTGAGGTGGTTCAACGTCAGCAAACTCAACAAGAGATGTTACAAGAGCAACTGTAACAACATCAGCGACAACAATATCAATAAAATGCTATTAATCAACGCAGGCAACCTAATGGAATGTCAGAATTTAAGAGACTCAAACCACTATCATTTGAAGGGGCAACTAACCCTCTAGAGGCTGAGAAGTGGTTGGCTGAAATGGAGAAGGTTTTTACTGCCTTGGGTAGTACTGATGCTGAGAAGGTGACCTATGCCACATATATGCTACAAAGAGGTGCATATTATTAGTGGTTAATGGTGAAGCACCAACATGAACAAGATACTGAACCTTTTACTTGGAGGAACTTCAAGGATACGTTTAATGAAAAATATTTCCCCAAGAGTGTCTGTCATCAGAAAGAAAGAGAATTTGTCAAGCTGGAGCAAGAGAACATGATAATAGCTCAGTATGAGGCAGAATTTACCAGATTGTCAAAGTTTGCTCCTGCTTTAGTAGCAACTGAAGAAAGCAGAGCTCAAAGATTTGATGAGGGTTTAAGGTCCCGAATCAAAAAAGGAGTTGAGCCATTTGAATTAGAAACTCATAGAGCTATAGTGAGCAAGGCTTTACTGATAGAGAGGGGACTTAGTGATGCTCAACAGGATCGAGATAATAACCAAAGAAAGAGATATATGTTAGAATCACAGAAGAGTCAGAATTCAGGTGAACAAGCTAAGAAGCAAGGAACACAAACTAGTGGACTTCAGTGTACAAGATACGGTAAAAAGAATCATGTAGACAAGGATTGCCGATGGAACATAGGTGCCTATTTTGTTGTGGACGCCATGAGCATAAGTTTGCATCATGACCTTTAAATAAAATTTCAAATACTGCACAAGCTCTTCAAAGTGCTCAACCCTTTCAAGGAACTAGACCTACTAGAGACAAGGGAGGAAATCAGAAACCTAAACCTTAAGGAAGAGTTTATGTTATGACATTACAAGATGCACATACTTCAAATGATGTAGTGACAGGTACTATTCTTGTATCCTCTAAATATGCATATGTATTGTTTGATTCTAGAGCAAGTCATTCCTTTGTATTCACTAAATTTATGAAGAAACATGTTATGTTGATTGAGCCTATAGATACTGATTTATATGTAGACACCCCAATTAGAAGCACCTTGGTTATTGACCACACTTGTAAGTCTTGTAGTGTTATTATCGAGAATAGGGAGTTACTAGTTGATTTGATGGTTATGGAAATGCATGATTTTGATATTATACTAGGAATGGACTAGTTATCTAGATACTATACTTCTATTGACTACTCATATTCTTGGCCAACTTGAGTTCTCTTTTGTTGGAAATTCGAAACATACTCCTCCTCATGTAATTTCTGTTTTACAAGCAAGACAAATGTTGGGACATGGCTGTGAAGGCTACTTGGTGATGGTCCACGATACCCAACAAGATCAGTTATAACTAGAAGATATTGCTGTTGTGAGTGAATTCCCAGACATCTTTCCAGAAGACTTACCAGAATTGCCGCCAGAGAGAGAGATAAATTTATCTATTGATGTTTTATCAGAAATTGCTCCAATTTCTAAAGCTCCTTACCATATGGCACCAGCAGAATTAAGAGAATTGAAGGAGCAATTACAAGAACTGTTTGGTAAAGATTTTATTAGACTAAGCGTTTCTCCATGGGGAGCTCCTGTACTATTTATGAAGTAGAAAGATGGGAGCATGCATCTTTGCATTGACTATCAAGAATTAAACAAGGTGACCATACGAAATAAATATCATCTACCAAGGATAGACGATTTGTTTGATCGGTTGCAAGGTGCACAAGTCTTCTCTAAAATTGATCTTCGATCTGGCTACCATCAATTGAAGATTAAAGCAAAAGATATTCCGAAGGCTGTTTTCCGTACAAGGCATGAACATTATGAATTTTTGGTGATGTCTTTTGGGTTGACAAATGCCCCAACTGCATTCATGGACTTAATAAATCGAGTGTTCCACCCATTCCTTGATCAGTTAGTGGTGGTCTTCATAGATGATATATTAGTATACTCAAAAAGTGAAGAATAACATGCAAAACATTTGAGAAAAATGTTGCAAATTCTACGAGAAAAGAAGTTTTATGCAAAATTGAAGAAATGTGAATTATGGCTTGTGAGTATGTCTTTCTTGGGGCATGTAATATCAAAGGATGGAATTTCTATTGACCCTCAAAAAGTTAATACAATTGTGGAGTGGAATAAGCCAATAAATATTTCGGAGATTTGCAGCTTCTTGGGCTTGGCTGGATACTATAGAAGGTTTGTAGAAGGATTTTCACTGATAGTAATTTCTTTGACACAACTTACTTATAAGGGAGTCAAATTTGAATGGTCAGAAGATTGTGAATGAAGTTTTTAGGAACTGAAGAGAAGACTAGTTTCTGCACCAATCCTTACAGTACCTTCTGGGATTGGAGGATTCATTGTGTATAGTGATGCGTCAAAGAAAGGGTTAGGAGTTTTGATGCAGCATGATAAGGATATTGCCTATACTTCTATACAATTAAAGGTATACGAGAAAAAATATTCTACACATGATTTGAAGTTAGCTGCTGTAGTTTTTGCTCTTAAGATCTGGAGACATTATCTCTAAGAAGAGAAATGCAAGATCTATACTGATCATAAGAGTTTGAAATACATCTTCACTCAAAAAGAGCTAAATATGAGGCAGAGAAGGTGGTTAGAGTTGTTAAAAGATTACGATTTGACTATTCACTACCATCCTGGGAAGGAAAAAATGTGGTAGTAGATGCTTTGAGCAGAAAAATGTCAGGTAATTTGGCAACTTTAATCACTGATCAAAAGAATATTTTGGAAGATATGAGAAAATTGAATATCAAAGTAAGAGTACCAGAGTTTGGAGTACAGTTGGCTAGTTTGCATGTGCAACCTTTATTAATTAATAGAATCAAGAATGCCCAACTTAATGACCCTTATTTGCAGAAGATTCGAGCTAAGATTGAAGCAAAAGTGAAAAAAGAGTTTCTTATTCATGAAGATGGATCTTTGAGATTTAGGAAGAGATTGTGTATGTCAAACAATCCGAAATTGAAGAAAAAGATTCTTGGGGAAGCACATAACATGAGCTACACAGTATATCCTGGAGGCACTATAATGTATAGGGATCTAAGAGAGAATTTTTGGTGGGATAACATGAAAAGAGAAATTGTTCAGTATGTTGCACAGTGTTTAGTGTGTCAACAAGTGAAGATTGAATACCAAAGACCTGCAGGATTGTTACAACCCATTGAGATTCCTGAATGGAAATGGGATTGTATCACTGTGGACTTTGTAACAAGATTGCCAAGGACTAATAGTGGTAATGATGCAATTTGGTTTTTTATGGATCGTAAATCTAAATCTGTACATTGTTTGGCTATCAAAATTACTTTTTCTCTTGAGAGATTAGCAAAATTATATATAAGAGAGATAGTGAGACTACATGGGATTTTTGCAGTTATTATTTTTGACCGAGATCCTAGATTTTTATCTCAGTTTTGGAGTGTTGTACACAAAGCCTTTAGGACTTAGCTAAGTTTCAGTACAACTTTTCACCCACAAACAGATGGACAGTCAGAAAGAACCATTCAGACATTAGAAGATATGTTGAGAGCTTGCACCATAGATTTCAAGGGTTCTTGGGATGAGCATTTACCCTTGGTGGAGTTTGCATACAATAAGAGCTATCAGGCTAATTTGCAAATAATATTGTATGAAGCTCTATATGGTAGGAAGTGTAGATCTCTTATTTGTTGGGATGATGTTAGAGAAAAGGCAATTATAGAACCTGAAATAGTACAACAGACTGTTGAGAAGATTAGATTGATCAAAAAAAGACTTTTGGCTGCACAAAGTCATCAAATAAGTTATGCAGACCCCAAAAGAAGAGAAGTGGTATTTGAAGTTGGCAATCATGTTTTCTTAAAAGTGTCACCTATGAGAGGGGTAAAGAGATTTGGAGTTCAAGGTAAGTTAATTCCTCGATTTGTTGGTCGATTTAAGATATTAGATAAAGTTGGTAAGGTAGTGTATAGACTTGAACTGCCACCAGGTTTGTTTAATGTTCATAATGTATTTCACGTGTCCATGCTGAAGAGATACATTCTTAATCCTAATCATGTAATTCAGTATAAGCTAATACAACTTAAAGAAATCTGACTTACGAAGAACGTCCTTTGTGTATTGTTGATACAAAGGAATAAGTGTTGAGACGTCAGATTATTTCTTATGATAAGGTTCAATGGATCAACCATACTGAAAGAAAAACTACATGGGAGTTAGAAGATAAAATAAGAGCAAAGTACCTTTTCTTTTTTTAGATTAAAGGTATGTGAAGTTTAGAGGACTAAACTTATTTTAAATAGGGGAGAATGTAATAACCCATACTTGGAATAAAAATAAATAAATGAAAGAGTAAAAGACAAAAAGACCAAGGTTTTAGTTTATTAAACAAGGATAATTAAGTAATTTAAAGGATTAGGAAACCCTATACGTATAATTTTTCAGAGTCTCTGACAGAAGAAAAAAAAAATTAATGCTCTACAGAGGGAGAGAAGAGTTGCTGAAAGCTTGGGAGGAGGAGAAGGATTACAAAAAGTTGATTATCAATTCTCTAAAGTAAATAACTCCTCCCTATTAATTATCAATTGGTTATTCGGGATTCTTGGGGCTAATCTATCATCTAGGGTTTAGAATTTTTTTAAGCATCTTTTTGTTTAGCCATAATTCTAGAGTTCATTTATATTTTGATTGATTACTCTCACTGTAAAGTTTAAAACAAGACCAAAATTACGTGATTTAGATGTCTAGATTAAAAGTTATAGATTTTTGAATTTTGGTCTAGAAAGGTAAAACACAACAGTGATTGCAACGGGCTTTTCTAGTGATTTTGATAGTCTAATAGGGTCATATTTGAAATAGTTGGAAAAGTTATTCGATAATTTTTCCAACGGTATATAATTTGTCAAAAACGGATTTATAACCAGAGAGATATAATCTTTTAATTTGAGCACTATAAATCTCAAAAATTTTTGTAACTTTCAGAAATTAGAGTAAAACATAGCAGCAGTTTACTTAGCTTTGTGGAGCCTACCTATGGACCCTACAGGCATGTTCTTGGAATTTTTAGGACCCCAATTACTTGCATATATTGTCCTCAAAGTTTCACAATTTTTAGAATTAATTTGGAAGAGTTATGAGTTTTTGATGTCGAGGTTATACAAGATAATATAGCGAATGTATCAAGTGTGTATGGTCAGCGGGTTAGACATTGTGTTAGGTATGATTTAAGGTACCTATTAAGTGTTTAATGATCATGTATGATTTTTGTTATAATTATAGGTTCTTGTAGTAGCTAACAATTTGTGGTTGGATTGGTTAGACTAGCGAACAGGTAAGTAACCTTTCATCTTTACCAGTGACTTTTGTTTTATTTAAGTGAATGTCTCTTTTGCTTTCTTTTAAAGAAAATTATGTTTGTAAGTCTTAAACTTATTTTCAAGTAATTTTTTAATAAATAAAAATTAGTTTGATAAGAGATAACTATCTTTTAAATAAAATATAGATCAAGCTTATGTTTATTACTACTGTTAAATGATTTGAAAGTTGTTACCTTATTGATAAATATGAAAAGTATTTGTTAACTGTTTTATAATTGAATGTATTGAAACGCTTTTCAGTGACTATACATATGAACCCAATCCACAAGGATTATATGTGGATAATACTGACCTAGATGCAGGATTAAATATAAGATTTGTGATTCGTACTCGGCTACAGGAGTTGTCTGTAGTAGATTTGGACCCAATTATAAGGATTATTTGTGGCAGATTCGGACCTAGTCACAAGGTTTAAGTGTGGCCATGGTCGCCAAAACTATAGAGTAGAATTTGAAAATGATATCGATTATTGAACAAGTTTGATACAATGAATTTTGAAACCTTCTACTTTGTTAAATTGATTTTTAGTTAGTTTTATTTTCTCTTTAAAAAATATTAATTTCGAAGTTAGAGTTATTTTGTAAAATACTTACTAAACATTTCAAATTATATACACTTGATCTAACTAGTAGAAGTTATTAGTAACTTATTGGGCTGTCGAGCTCACTCTTTTTATTTTTTAATCTTTTTCAGATTCGGAGAATAGTTAATAAGTGGAATTCATATTTGAAGGAGGGAGATCATTTCAGGACTCAAATTTTACTATTTAAAGTTATTGTATTTTTTGGTTTCCATTTTGAGACATTGTTGGTTAGTTGAGGTATATTGGATTATTGATATAGTTTTAGTTTCTTTGTTATTATAGATTTAACAAATTATTATTGATGGTTTAGATTATTTGGTGTTTTGTTATGTTGAGATATTTTGGGTGATAATAGATCTATTTGCATTTTAATAACGATTGATTCGTAGCCTTTCATGTCTATGAGGTTTATCCTCATGAGCATGTGGTGGTCGTCACGTCCTTTGTCTTAGGGCGTAATAGTTTTTATGTTTTCTTGTCAAAATGGAAAGTAGTGTTGATGCCATATGGATGCAGTTTCGTAACCAGACAGATTGATGCACATCCTGTTATCTCAAAGAAAGAAAACTGGTTCATAACGATTTACGGAAGAAAACTGTAGTGACGAGGAGTATGGATTCTCTATGTAGTTATTTTTTATGCTTTCGAAATTAATGTCTCTCTTTAGTATGTGCTTGCATTAAGATAACTCTAATCACTTATTGAGAAGCTTTGTTTTTATGTCTTCTATTCAATTTCATGTCTTCTCATACATGTACACTCAAATTGACAATGGACATTAAACTGATAATACATGTCTTCTTAATTAAACTAGCGGATCTTAGTAGACTAGTAGTGGTAGCATGCGTATAAATACTGAGTCTGGTAGTAAGAAATGACTGGCAAGGTATAATAGCCTATAAATACTCCAAAACCGCTTAACAGGTTCAACTTCGAAACTCAAATCCCGTTGAACCTTACAATATTTGAGAAACATGAAACTCAAGTGATGGTTACTCAGTAAGAAGATGGCCTTGGGAAATTGAACCTCACTCCCTTATCTTCGGCGTGACTCCGAGCTCCATATGAAATCTCGAACTCTCCACTTCGTGAAAAATTAATCATTTGAGTTTGACTTAACTTCTATTATATTTTGGAGATTCATTTGAGTTGGTGTGATTGGTTTATATTTAACAAGTTTGTTACTTTAGTCTTTTCGGACATTAAAATAGATTAAGTTCATATTCTTAAATTTTGCTATTGATGAAACATTTAGTTTGACCTTCATAGTTGGTGATCATATATATTATATGAATTTTTATGATTGTTTAAAGATGAACATGGACTTTTCGGATCGCTTAAAATTGAGTACTCTCATTAGGTTTTGATTATAAATATTTGTTAGTTGAATATTAAGGTTTGTAGTATTTATTTCTTTTGATATTAGTTTCTCTTTGTATTTGATTAATGGACCTAATGTATTAGAATCTTCTTCTCTTATTATTGATATTGGATAGTCATAGAGTTAGTGAGTCTTACTTTATTATTGATATTAAAATTTTTATGAGTCTACTTGTTGTCTTCATCTTCTATCTCTTAGGTTGTTTCTTAATATTTTTATCCCCATTTGAAAAGAGCCTATGTTAATTCTTAGAGAAGTGAAATGTATTAATTCTAGAGAGATTGTATTATGTTTCTTAAGAGTAGTTAATCTCATAATGTCGATATAAGAGATTCATAGAATAAATATTATCTTGTTATGTATCAATATAAGGAAGACAAATTTGTTTGGAATATTCACTGATTAATTAAAGTGTGGATTGAATTCTAGTTTGAATCTTTCTTTCCATAAAGTGGAATTATTTGAGTGATGAGGATATACAAGGAATTATAGAGTGGATTAAGTTTATTGAATAACTAGTTTCTTTGATAATAAAAGACAAAGAGATGATATAAGAAATGTCAATTTATATACTTGTGTTATCTAATGAGAGTACAGGTTATTGTTACTAGAAGATTGATAAAAAAATAGGTTAGTTTTGCTAAAGACTTTACTTTGGGTGTTTCTGTAAATATTGGTGATGATATGATTGAGATATAGACATTAACGATTATAAGTGGAATAATAATTTACAAAGCGATATTTTGAAAACTTAATGGTGGACTGATTTAAAGAATGATACTACCTAGAAAAAAAAAATTATGGGGTCTTAATGGCTTATATAGTTAGAAAATTTTGAGATGATATTACTTTAATAATATTTATTTTGAAAACTAAGTAAAAATTGAGATATTGTGAATGGACATTTTGTTTATAGTTATGGATACTATGTAGTAGAATTGGAATTAAAATATATAGTTGTTGTAAACTAGTTTACAATTTTTTCTTATGATGTTACCGTATAAGAGGAAATGATCTTTGTATTTGATAGTATTTGATATTACTCTTCTTTGGAAATGTATATCGGATTATACAAATAAATTAAAGAGTACTTATTTGATGAGCAACTAGAAGAATTACAAGATAAGAGTTTTCAAAAAACTTGTTATGAAAAAAAAAATGAAATTTGTGTTTATAAAACAAAAGGCCAAAATAGTTATGCCCTTAACCGATTATTAGGTTTTGATCTTTATGATTAGTTTGAGTACATATTGAGATTTAGAATTTTATGAAATTTGGTGTACAAAAAAATTTATGAATTAACCAATTTGTAACAATAATGTCTTTTTTGTCAAAAACTATAAACACCGTTAAAAATTAGACAGAAAAAAAGGTGTGTAACATGCAGTTAAGAAACAATTATTTTATTTCAAATGTGCAGATAAATTCCTAAGATATGAGAATGTTTCTTATTTCTTTCTGAAAATTCTCAATTTTAAACAAAAGGGACTTTATTGTCGCTAAATGATTAATTCAAGGACTTTTCTAGATATTTGTTTAATTCATGGACTAAATGATCACTATATAAGAAATTTAGGAACCTTTAATGTCACATACCATAAAATTTTTAGGTTATTGATATTAATAACCTCTGAATTATATCTATTATGTCATTTTTCTTCCTAAATTTTTAACTTAAATAATGATAGTTTATGAATTATAGTATTGTTACAACAATGATTCTTTTGTCACAAACTGTTAAATATTTAGCATAAATAAGTCATTAAAAAGCACACAAGTTGATAATTACGGTCAAGAATGAGATTCTAAATTTTTAACTTACATAGTAGATTACCAAAACTTATGCAATTATTGCAATAATGACTATTTTTCACAAATTATTAAATTTTTAACAGAAAAGAGTCATGTACAAAGTGCACAGTTTAGTAACTCTGGCTCAAAACATAATTTTGACTCATAGAAGTAAATAGTGCCTAATTATACTATTTATCCGTAACTATTTTCTATTAAAAACGAACATTTTATGATAAAGGGGGTCATTGTTGTAACTATTTACATAATTCAGAGACTATTACTATGTAAGTTAAAAATTTATGAAACAAAGTGATACAATGAGTATAATATAGGGATTATTGCTATATTTAACCCTTAAGTTGTGTTTGGTAGATGGGAAAAATGGAAGAAAAGAAAATGGAGAGAAAAATGAGGGGAAAATGAAAAAAAATAAAGGGTGTTGGGTAAGAGGAAAAAGGGAGAAGAAAAGAAAAATAAATAGAAAAAAAGAAAGGTTGTAGGTCTCACTATTTTTTAGTGGGATATTATCATTTTTATACCCTGCATTTTAATACTTTGTTCAAATTATACCTACTGTTTTGGTTATTATCAATATTGACCCTTAGATTTGAAATATGTTACAAATTTATACCCTGACACCAATTTAGAGCAGTTAATTTACCAAATTATCGTTTAAAAAATTGAAAATAAATCATATAAAAACTGATCCGAGAATAAGTTTATTAAATCATCTTGGTAAATTAACTGCTCTAAATTAGTGTCAGGGTATAAATTTGTAACAAATATAAAATCTAATGGTCAATATTGATAATAACCAAAACAGAAGCTATAAGCTGAACAAAGTGTCAAAATATAAGGTATAAAAATGATAATTTTCTTTTTTTAGTCTCTCCAAATTAGAAAGGAAATTGGGAAAAAAAAAATCTATAACTATAATTAATGTGAAATTACACATTTATCCTTAAATTTTAAAACAAATTAGTATAGTTAAAAAAGGCAAATTATAATTTCATAACTTTTACACTTTTTTTTCTTCAGCACACCAAACAAGATAAAGGAAAATACATTTTTCTTAATTTTTTCTCTGTTAAGCGAGTTGGGTGCCACGTTGTCCATGATGATGAAACACAAAACGACGTCACATTCCTTGGAATTCCTACACACTCCCACTCAGAATCAAATTTCGACCTTTAGATTTGACGAATGAGGACAAATAAATAGGGCACTAGTCATTACTCAACTTTCAAGAGAACTCCCTCCATAAAAAATGAAATAAAAAGAATTAATAAATAAATAATGGAGCGGAAGATATATCAAATGCTTGGCTGAGGAGCCTTCACTTTTTCATGGTAAGGCTACGAAGTAAACTAACTGAGAAAAAATAAAATGCCTTAATTCTCATATCCATTAGCGAGGGACACTGAATAGTGTCCGTTAAAGCATTATTAATAATAATGGGTTCACTATGCCTGAATTCTTTACCCCTGCCACCGCCTTCTTCGCATTCTCATTCTCATTCATTATCTTCAGTGAACTATAGTAATGGTAATGGTCATGTGAGTCATGTCAAACTAGGAGGAGGAGTAGGAGGAGAAGCAGAAGGAGAGTCCTTAAGCTTTAAGCCAATAGTCATAAGCGGGAACCCCCCAACTCATGTTTCTGCCCCAGGTCGCAGAATTGTTGCCGGTTCGTTTTCCTTTCTTCTTTCTCGCCCCATGTATTATTATGTTGTCTAAGCTTTATCTGTTGTGTGAATTCAAAGCCCAGAAAACACTGCTTTGTTTAATCAGCATATCATTATTTGTTTTTGTTCTTCCTTTTGTGTGGATATATAAGGATTGATTTAACAGCTTCTTACTAATATATAGTTGGGGATTTGCATGGAGACCTTGACCAAACAAGAAGTGCACTTGAGATGGCTGGAGTGTTGAGTAACGATGGTCAAAACTTGTGGACTGGTGGAGAAACGGTAGTTCATTTAAATTGTATTAACATTAAATTGTATTAACATATTTTTATGAATGAAATTTAACTTACAAGCTAATCCCTCTACTTTCGCCATCTTGCTCTAAACATTCTCCATGCCCCTATAATCTAATAGTGATTTTCGGAGCGAAGGCAATTTCTTTTCGTTCGAAGAAAAGGGTTAGTGTCAAACGTGTAAAATAACATTCTTGTCTTTTTAATTTAGGTGTTGGTTCAGCTGGGAGATATACTTGATCGAGGTGAAGATGAAATAGCTATTTTATCCTTATTGCGGTCTTTGGATATACAGGCCAAAGCTCAAGGTGGAGCAGTTTTTCAGGTATCATCTGGTATCTGATTCAACATTTGAAACCTGTTCAGATACGCTAATTCGTGTTGTATTGGTGGGTATGATGAATTATAAGTTGACTATTTACGCCATACTATTGTGCATTAAATTGTAACAAACTCGATCACAACTTAAAATAAGTTTTCTGAACTTCATATATCTCATCTAGAAATGTTGTTTATGAGTTTTGATAATTCTGTGGTACTCAATTTGTATATTTTTATTGATTTAGGTGAATGGGAATCATGAGACTATGAATGTGGAAGGGGACTTTAGATATGTAGATCCTGGGGCTTTTGATGAGTGTAGCAATTTCCTGGAATACTTGGATGGCTATAGAGATGACTGGGAAGAAGCTTTTGTTAATTGGATTGGTGTCTCCACACGCTGGAAAGAAGATCGCAAAATGCCACAAAATTATTGGGGTCCCTGGAATCTAGTGAAGGTACTTACAGTTTTGTTCACAAAAATTATTCGCTTACATATTTGAATGAACTGAAACTTTGGTGTGACATCAAGGGGCCTTTGTGGGGTCAGACGCCTTTGATGCTAGAGATGAGGGTGGTAAACTTGCAATCGTAAAGCAATATACTGTATCTTGGTGAATTTGTCTTCTCCTTTCTAGTTATGGTGCAGAAAGTTACATCTGAATTCCCAATTTCGATATTTTGTGTTCTTTCTAATTAAGTTTTCCGATATATTAGGACAGAGACAAAAGGGAGTTATTGCCAGATCAGTTCTTATGAGGCCAGGAGGTAAACTGGCATGTGAGTTAGCACGGCATTCTATTGCTCTTAAGGTTAATGATTGGGTCTTTTGTCATGGTGGCCTTCTTCCTCACCATGGTAAGAACAGTTTTGTAATTGGATATAGTGATCCTTGTCCTATGCCCGAGAAAAATTGCAAGGTCGAACTTTACATGGCCTGATAGGGGTGTTGTTTGTTCTGCAGTTGCATATGGAATAGAAAGGCTGAACAGGGAAGTGTCTCTCTGGATGAGAGGTCTCACTGAAACAGATGATGGTCCTGGCATTCCTTTTCTAGCTACAAGGGGTTATGACAGTGTTGTCTGGAACCGCTTGTACTCGAGAGATAGTTCAGAGTTTGAGGACTATCAGGTTGAGCAGGCAAGTAATATATTGTATTCCTTTCCTGACACGGATGCTTAGGTATTTGAGTTGAAGCAATTCTGATTTTTATTGGAAAGGATGCATGAAATCTAATATATGATAAGAAACTTAGATCTTCGCAGAAACTGATTTCAATTGAATATAAGGCGTTATGTTATTTCATTTGTTGTTTATAGATTATCGACTTTCTGAGCATTTTACTGTTCTTTCTTCTAACAGCATTTTAGATTGTTTGGCTTTTGAAATAAAAATTTGCACAGATAAATTCTATTCTGGAAGAGACACTGGAAGCAGTTGATGCCAGGGCAATGGTGGTCGGGCATACTCCCCAAACTGCGGGAGTAAATTGGTATGAGGCCATAGTTTATTGCTCCTCTCAATTATTACAAGACAAAATTTTATGACTTTCTTTTTATTGGAATAATGAATGTATGAGTTGGTGGGTTCGTTAAGCTTTGGATTCTTCCCTGCAGTAAATACAATTGTAGCATATGGCGTATCGATGTGGGCATGTCCAGTGGGGTTCTTAATTCAAGGCCAGAGGTAAATGGGAAACTTAGTATATCTGAATTTGTATCGGGAACAAAATTTAACTTATAGAAAACAGTCTAGAGCAATCTTCTTGTCATCTCAAAAAATAGACTCAGAGCTTTATATTGACTATTGCTTCATTGGTTTTTTTCTTTTTTTAAAGACACTTCTGAGTATGAACTTCTCTGATCTGTGAGAGCTGGGATAAGGGTCTTTTATATGGTTGTTCTGAGTACTTAAATTTCAGTAAACCAAAGTGAAATACTTCCGTGTTCTGGAATCTGAAAAATGCATCAGAATCTTTGAATTCCATGTTTAGCATTTTCCCCTTTTTTTGTTGGCTGAATGAGCTTTCTTGTTTTTGGTCACCGATGCATACCATAACAATGCGGCTTATGTCTTTTTTAGGTTCTAGAAATAAGAGACAATAAAGCAAGAGTTATAAAGAGGAAGAGGAGTACATTTAGTGAGCTTCAGGCTGTTGATTATACATAGAGATCAACCATTAAACTAACCAGGTAGCTTTATATACGTCATGGTCATTTTATTCTCAAGTAGTTTTGGAATGATAATTTACAGGCCTTTTTATCTCTTAAAGTTGCAGCATTGCGAGATACAATATCCAGAGAACTTGATCTTTCGATGCATTTCAATTCTCAGGAGACATCTTTTTACTTGTTGGGTTGTCTATCCATGGCTTTCATACAGCAAGAGCAGGACGGACTTTTAAGAGCATAGGAATGGTAGAGCAGCCCAAGTATATATCTTCAACATGGGATCATATATTTTGAAGGCTAGGCTTCAAGCAAAAAGCTGATTTTGCTATTAAATGCTGCTGTGATATAGTGGGACATTACCCCAATTTTTAATCTGATTTATGCATACTAGTTGTCCATGTGAATTTATTCGATTTTATCATGGACAGGTACCGTCCATTCTGAGTTGTGTAACTTATGTTGATAGTCATGTAAATTGCCCTTGATTGGTGTTATTCGCTCTTTTTTTTTTTTCTTTTTTCTTTTTCCAAGTCTTTGCTAAGCGATTTAGAGCAAAATCCTTTGGTTTTTTTTTTTTTTTTGGGGCTCTGGAAAAAAAAAAAAAAAGAAAAAAAGAAAAACTGTAATTAAAATGTAAAAAGTAAGATGGTTGACACATGGGGATCAACCTCCCATATAGAAAAAAGACCAGAAATTATCCCCCTAAAAGCCTAAAAGATAACAATATCTGCAACTGTGTTGAAATCTCTCTAGATCTAACGGAATTTAGCTGACAAAACAGAACATAAGCTGAAAGCATCTTCCCAAATATAGGTTAACTGTCAGACAGGAATGAATTTACTAATAAACGAATTCATTACAATCAAAGAGTTACCAAGAATAAATTCAAGCCCTAAGTTTCGGTCTTGGCACAGTTGTAAACCAAACTGAAAAGCTGACAGTACTACCTCAAGGGATGAGAGTGCCTCAAAACACTTGGTAGCAATTAATTTGATATTGAATTGCTCATCTTCAACGACACACCCTGCCGCTGCTTGGCCATCTTTGTAGGCCACATCCATGAACATACAGATTCTCCCAAGTCTCGGTCTGGTAGAGCGAGGAAAAGTAGTCTGTATCTGCGGGTCAAAACCTGTATATGTTTGCAAACCCATGTCTACTTGTAAGTGCTCAAAAACTGTCTCATTTACCTTTTGAAGTAGAAAGGTAGGATTAGTTCTCCTTCCAACATGAAAAGCTTCATTCTTGATGAGCCACAATTTCTCGTATAGCATAGCTCTAAAGATCAAAAAATGTTACTTTAGCTTCAGTTCCATTGGAGGAACAAAGCTTAGGTTAAACAGCCAACTAACCAATTGTAGTCTATCATCATATCTCACAATTTTTGTCCGAACATTCTATATATTCCCAAACTACATTGCTTTAGCTACTGAACAACAGAGGAATAAGTGAAGGATAGAGTCCTCCAAGTCAGAGCAAAGAATACGACTTTGATTAGCTTGTCCAAAACTAGCAGCTAATCTCTCTCCCATGTGAAAGGCGTTTCTAGTAGTGCACTAAAGGAAAAATTTTAGTCTTTCATGCAAAGAACTCTTTCAAATCTGGGACCACAAATGGGATAGTTCTCCAAAGTGGTTTAGATTATTGCGCCAGTAAGCACTTTTGATAGAGAAAGACCCATCTCTTGTTCCCTTTCAAATAAGTTTATCTTGATGTTTTCTCGGTAAAATTGGAATCTTTGCAGCTTTACTAGCCAAACAATAACTTCTCATTATCCCAAGTTCTAACTTGAATCTAGTAACATTAGCATTCTAACAAAGTGGTTCTTTGTGCAAACAAGAAGATTAAAAGAAGCTCTGTAACCCTCGAAAGATAGCCACGGTACCTATGGGCAATTCCATGGTATTTCAAGATCCAACAATGTAATAGCTTCAATTACGAACAAAATTCCTTGTTTCACATATCCCTTTTACGACTATTGAAGCATTATTGGGAAGAGTTATAGACCAGAAGTCTTGTCTGGTGTAATACTTAGCACGTAATATTGTAGCCCAAAGAGAATTAGATCCAGAGGTTAAAAGCCACCCTAATTTTACTAAAAAAAGATGAATTGACATCCTGAAAATGACGAATACCCAATCCACCTCTGGGTTTTGGTTGGCAAACATTATCCCAGGCAATAAGAGAGAGGAATCTGGGTTTTTCTAACGATCCTCTCCACTAAAATTTCCTCACATCTTTGTCTAAATCATCACACAAAGAATTGGGGATTTTAAAAGTGGACATACTATAAGATGGAATGCTTTGAATTACATACTTAATTGGAGTAGTAAGTCCAGCTCTGGATAAAGCTTACATTTCCAGCCTTCTAAACGGTGCAGAACTCTATCTCGAAGAAAATTAAAATCATGGCATCTATTATTTGAAAGAAAAAAGCGGTTTCCAAGAAAAGACTCCAAATCTGCCATGACCTTGAAGTCGAGATCTCCACTAATTCAGCTTGGGTGGACCCTGTTGTGTTTTTTGAAAACACTAAACTTGATTTTTGGGCATTCGACAATTGTTTCAACCAAGCAGAGTAAGTTGAAATACATTATTGTAATCTTTGCATCTGAGAAAGTTAAGCCTTGCAAAATATGAAAATGTCATCTGCATTCATTAAATGTGAAATAGGAGGGGCAGTATGAGATATTTGAATTCCTTTTATCCGACCTGACATCTCCTCTTGAATAATGAGTTTTGAGAAAACCTCACCACAAAGAATAAATAAGTAGGGTGAGAAAGGATCGCCTTATCTCAGGCCACAATTGGGGCAGAAGCTTGGAAGCGGGCTCCCGTTGAGGAGAATAGAGAAAGAGATTGTTGAAATATAGACCATCACCATCCTCCTAAAGTACTCAGAAAAACGATTAGCCTTCAATACCCTCTCTAGGAAAGCCTATTCAATCTGGTCATAGGTTTTTGACATCTCAAGCTTCAGACCAACATAACCTTCTTTCCCCCCTTTTTTTCTTCATGAAGTCCATAATTTCTTGAGCAAGGATGGAATTTTTAGCAATCCACCGTCCTGAAACAAAAGCATATTGAAAAAGAGAGATTAAATCCGGAAGTACACTTAAAATTCTGTTAGCCAAAATTTTTGAAATAACTTTATAAGCTATATTATAAAGGCTGACCACAAACGTGTGATAAATGGCTTTGGTAAACTTTTCGGAGCAAAAGAACTCTTGAACATATAAGATAACATCTCTATGCACTTCCTCCTAGTAATCCTTGTAGAACTTTGCTGGAATGCCATCAGGCCTAGGAGCCTTAAGTGGGGGCATTTCCCATATCACTTTTCGAATTCTTTCCCTAAGGGAATTCTGTAGAGGTTGACACTGTAATCTTGAGAGATTCTATAATCAAAAAGTTCCTCTAACTCTGGACCAATACAAGTGTGGCAGCTGCTAAAGACTTCCGAAAAGTGATTAATAAAATAATCCCCAATCTCTTTCCGACTGTGAATTCAGTTGATTCCATTTTCAGAGATATCCCACACATGGTTGCAATTCCTTCTTATCACTATTGAGGCATGGAAAAACTTCGTGTTGCAATCACCATGATTAAGCCATAATTCTCTCGACTTTTGTTTCCAAATTTGTTTCTTGCGGTCCCAGATTTTTGAGATCTCTAATTGAATGGAAGCTTTAAACTCTAAATTACTTTGTGTTGGGGTCCTATTCTGAATCTCAATCGACAGACCATTCAGAAGCTTAAGTTTATCGTGACAAAACCCATATTGCACTTTGTTCCATCGTTTAAGGGCACTTTTAGTATTATCCAATCTTTTAACCAATTGGAAGATTTTAAAGCCAGATACATGAATCTTTCAAGCTTCAGCAATTACAATCCTACAGCTTGGGTCCCGTGACCAGGCATCCAAAAATCTGAAAGGAGGTCGGGCTTGATCAGAATCCAACCTTGTGTCAATGATTATTGGAGCATGATCAGATTCTCGAATGGGAAGTTTTAGGAATCTGACCTTGGGGAAGTTAATTAACCACTGTAGATCACAGACCACTCTGTCTAATTTCTCTTTGACTAAATGCTCAAGGTTTCTCCCATTTGTCTATGTAAAGAGGGTTCCAACACTACCCACATCAACTACTCCAATATCGAACATAAAATCATGGAGGCCCCTCGCATCAGAGTTCCGAAAAGCTCTCCCTCCCAGTTTTTCATCAGCTGATAAAATACTGTTAAGATCTCCAATACAAGTTCATATCCCTGCTCTATTTTTTACTCTATCTGTGAAATCAGACCAAAAGTTTGTTCTTAAAGAATGATAAGGAGTAGCATAGGTGAAGTAAGCAACCGAACCCGGTATCAACGCCTGTTATCTGAAAGAAACTACGATCATAGAGCTTGAAGCATATTCAAAGTCCAGATTGACCCCATGCTTCCACATTAGGCGGAGGCCACCTGAGAGCCCAATCGCAGGAACCACAATGGCGTTAAAAAAGCCTAATCTCTGCCATAAACAAGTATGACTTTGGGTGATTGGCATAGATACATCCGAGTACATTTTTACATTTTTCTCAATAGTCAGTACCTTGGAAATTTCGCAATTATAGGGTTTTTTTAGCTCTAAAAAATTTGCTTCTTTAATTGTTCAATTATAGTGAAATTAATCTTTGTCTATCCTTTCAAAAAAAGTAATGCTCCAAGGCTCGGTATTGCAAAGATCGGTATCGCAAAGAGACATTTGTTTGTTATGTTATTAGATGATTTAATTAATAAATAAATTAAATTTTATGTTATTAGATGATTTAATTAATAAATAAATTAATTTTTTTATAAATTTATCTGAATTATAATTATAATTAGTTATCGATATATTGACACATCGTTAAAACAATACTGAATATAGAGAAATAAAATTTAATATAAGGCAAGGATATCACTACTTTTGACATAAATTAGGATGTATTTATTTTACGTAGGTTGCCAATCTAATAGGTATTTTTTTTTTACCTAAGTAATTTTTTTTACCTACGGTATAACACAAATTATATCACTATGGTTTTGACATAAATCAGGAGCTACTGATATAAATTACTCTATTTATATTTAAAAGTTTCAATAAAGATTCATTTTCCCTACTTGAAATACAATAAGATTGAACCCGTTAATTTTCTCAGCTTAAATATTATCAGGAAAAAAAATTCTAAACATAAAATCACCCAAAAAAGAATAAAGAAAAGAAAACGACAACACTTGATGAAGAGGAGGGCGAAAAAGCAGATGGCCGGTTTTCTTGATTGTCATGCCCATCTTCAACGTCTACCTTCGTAAACTCCGCTAACCTACCCCGGCGCACATTATCAACCTCCACTCGCTTCCCCTGTATTTCATTCATTTATGCAACCACTTATCCTACACCAACACTGCCAGTGCCACCCTCTTATCCTGCGCACTCTCACCATGAGCTCCTCTCTCGCTTTTCCCTCACTTTCTCTCACTCTCTCCGGTTCGTCGAGTTGCTCGTCCTTGTCGGTTTTCAGAAATGGAATTCGAAGCTTCGGCCCCAGAAACCTCAATCGATCTAGGGCTTTCATGAGCGTTTCGGTTGCATCACAGACTGTGGTCCATGATGGCTTGTTTTCTGATTACAAGCCCACACTTGCTTTCCTCTTTCCTGGCCAAGTGAGTTGCCGAACCACACTCATTCTTGCTCTTATTGACTATTGGGTCTAATTTGGAGTTTCAACTAGTGTAATTGATCAATAATTTATGTTTAATCAATCCCTGTTTTTAATTAATGTGGGAAATGTCTCTGTATGCTGCAATTTTCATTTTGAATCGGAATCTGAGATTGTGAATTCAAATGGGTATTTTGGTGGTTTTTTTTTTTTTTATTGTTATACAGAAAATGGGAGTAAGAAACTTTAAGCTAGCATTGTGGTTTTTCAATTGTTATTTGTATCCAAGGTGGTTTGAGTGAGTCTTGAAATAGAGAAACGAATTAAAATATGGTGATGCTTGAATTTGAGATGTCACAGTTCCATCGGTCTCAGTGAGAGGGAAACAAAAATTGTAATTAGGGGAACTTGAAGAGAGGTGTAAGTGAAGAAATTTTTTTAGCAGAAGCTGTTTCGTAGTGTGCCAGGATTCATTTGAATGGTTTGTCATGTTTATGGACATGGACGAGGGTTTATGAGCCTTGTCTAAGTGGATTGTCCTTTTACTTCTGGACATACCTTAGATTAGGATACTCGGAGAGATTAATCTTGAATTTAATTTTTTGAACATTTTGTATTGAGTTCAATTGCAAGTTTCAATACTAGTTTGATTATTTAGAACTCAATAGCAAGTTTGATTATTTAGACTTCCATCATATGGTGTTGATGAAGTTACATGGATTTAGCTTCATTTATTGATATTGTTATTTTTATATGTTAGGGTGCTCAAGCAGTCGGAATGGGAAAGGAGGCACAAAGTCTACCTGCAGCTGCAGAGTTGTATGAGAAAGCAAATGATATTTTAGGGTATCGTTTGTATAATTTTATTCAGTATCTTGCTGTATTAATTTTAGTTTTAAGATAAAATGAGTTAGCTGTGGTGATACACATGTGAGTGAATGTTCTTCGTTCTGAAGTGATATATATCTCGTTGACGTACAGGTTTGATCTTCTGGATGTTTGCACCAATGGACCAAAAGAGAAGCTAGATTCAACTGTAATAAGCCAGGTAATTTGGTTATCACTTTTGACTAATTATTTTGAGTTTTACCCTACAAAGAATTTCTTTTTCTCACCTAAAGATTTAGGATGGCTAAGTGAGTTGCATGTATGCTAGAAATGGACCAACAAAGAATTATCTTTCTGACTGCACCATTGTAGGCCAGCAGCGGTGAAATGTTAAGGTACATGATAGGGTATGGCCTGCAATGCATGCGCCATGCTGTATTATAACAAATTAGTTGCACATGTGAAAAACTCCTGTAGAAATTGAAGTAGAAATATCATTTCTCTTCATTTGTTTCTCTATTGTATAAGTTATGGTTTATAGAAGGGAAATCTGCTTTCTTTCTACATGGATGATTTTTAAGAAATTGTTTACGGCTGTAAGATCATGCCAGGTACAAGAACAATTTGGTCTCTTGGCAGACGGAATATGCAGCCATATCTTTTGTGACAGGCTGGTTTTGGTCACATTTTGTAAAATTCTGTCATTCTCTTTTTTCTTAAAAATCTTACAGTGTGTCATTTTTTTTTCTAATCTCTTTGGAACACACATAAATTTCTCTGTATCTTCTTCCCTAGTTGAACTATGTCCAGTAATCCCTCTTTCTTAAGTATTCCTTTTAGGATGGGAAATGGCAATATAGTTTCTAAAATTAGATGAATGGTAAATTTGAAATTTGTTTCCCACTAATTGCCGCTGGTTTGCATCTAATTCTGCATCTTTTGCAGCCAGCTATCTATGTCACAAGCCTAGCTGCTGTAGAGTTACTACGTGCACATGAGGGAGGTCAGCAGATCATTGATTCTGTTGATGTTGCATGTGGTCTAAGCTTGGGAGAATATACTGCTCTAGCTTTTTCAGAGGCGTTCAGGTGAGGTGTTGAATGAAGAAACACGGCATTTATAGTTGCATCTATGTTTAATATTTGGTATTAAAGCTAGAAAATATTCTGAATTTACGCATAGCAAACTGTGTAGTATGTGCCTTGTGTTTCTGAGACAAATTATGGGCTGCCTGAGTAAGTAAAGCAACATTA
Source organism: Parasponia andersonii (assembly GCA_002914805.1). Lineage (NCBI taxonomy): Eukaryota > Viridiplantae > Streptophyta > Magnoliopsida > Rosales > Cannabaceae > Trema > Trema andersonii. The sequence continues at coordinate 1,677,960 of JXTB01000011.1, forward strand.
CGAACCTTCCTTGGTTAGATTACTTAGGTACCTCGGCAATTCCCATGGAAGTGATAACATGGTTTAAAATTTAAATCATCCAAATGTTGCTCATCTATGTTTTTAAGCATATCATAATCTTTGTTTCTCTTGTGCTTGATTTCGGAGATTAATACACTTGACCTGGTAGTCAAAACTATATTTCAAGTGTGTATATCTGGAGTTTTGAACTACTTTTCAGCTCTTATGTTCTTTCTTGTCTCTTCTGCACTTGATTCAATATGCAAGTTTTGAGGATGGGCTAAAGCTGGTCAAACTACGGGGAGAAGCCATGCAGGTAATTCAATGGTGGTCTAATAGTTGTCCAAACTTCTTGTATCCTAGTATGCTTGAGTTTCAAATTTATTCTCGACACATTTTTTTCCTATTTCCTCAAAGGAAGCTGCTGATGCTGCCAAAAGTGCGATGGTCAGTATTATAGGGCTGGACTCAGACAAGGTTCAACAATTGTGTGATGCAGCTAATGAAGAAGTTGACGATAACAACAAAGTTCATATTGCTAATTTCCTATGTCCTGTAAGGACCTCTTATATTCACCATAAGAAGTCAAACTGAATATTTGCTTATTAATTGATTACTAAGTATTAGAACATGTCAATAAATGCTTCTACTCGTGTTAGGGAAACTATGCTGTATCAGGAGGTTTAAAAGGAGTGGAAGCAGTAGAAGCCAAGGCAAAGTCGTTTAAAGCTCGCATGACGGTACCATTCTTTCAATTGCAGTTCACTCTTCTTTGCTCTTCCTATTAAACAACAAAAACCATCTCCCTTTTTCTTCCCTTTTTGCTCAGGTGCGTCTAGCTGTTGCCGGTGCTTTCCACACTAGTTTCATGGAACCAGCCGTATCAAGATTGGAAGCTGCATTAGCAGCAACAGAGATCAGAACTCCAAGAATACCAGTTATTTCCAATGTTGATGCACAGCCACATGCGGATCCTGAGACCATTAAGAAGATACTGGCTCGTCAGGTAGCATACTCACAACTATGTCTCCCCCGTTATCTTTGGCAGGATATTTATCTCTACCCTATTCGATACCTCAGGTGACTTCTCCGGTTCAATGGGAAACGACGGTCAAGACTCTTCTGAACAAGGGGCTAGAAAAGAGTTATGAATTGGGACCTGGAAAGGTAAAAGATACTTCGTCTGAAAAACTTTTAGATACTAAGCTTTCTTCTTGAACACCAAGTATAAGCCCAGAGGTCGTCTAAATGTATAAGAAATCCAGCTCCAATCTCATCTTTCTGACTCTTGTTATTTCCATCATTTTATCAGGTTATTGCCGGCATTGTCAAGAGAGTGAACAAAGGTGCAGACATTGAGAATGTCAGTGCTTGAGAAGGCAATTTAACGGACCTCCTCCTGCTCCGGCAACCCAATCGGTCATCATGAGATTACAACAATAACATTTTAAAGTCTAAATTATAATTTTCTTTAGCGTTTTCTTGTTCGGCCAACCAAGAAAGACATTTGGAGTAAATTTTTAGGACGTGAGACTAGTGTGTTATTCCAAAACACAATAATGTAGTCTTTTTTAGTAGCATAAAGTAGTAATTTAAATTGGAATCATCTTAATGTGAGACTGCCATGGAATACTCTGTATAATTTAGATTAACATTTTTATACATACATGGTGCCCTATGGAATTGGTGAATTGTACGAAATTAAGTTTCTAATATTAGCCTCATCTTTAGTGTTTGTTTTCTTCACCCCTTTAGCTTCATCCAACTCATTCAACCTCACAAAACCTCAGCAATTATATTAGTAAAAGTACGAATCACCAATATGAATTGAAATGTGGGGAAATTTAACAAATAGATTATAGATGATATAACAACTAAGATATTTTAGTTCTCCATTATAGCACCAAAAAAGGGGAAAAAAAAAAAGACCTGAATCCATGTAGAATGAAAATGGTCTAAGCTTGCGGTGGGTGCCTGAGTCTCCGAAGCTGATCAACCCAGTTGTTCTCAGCAACTCGGTCCGCCCAATCTGGAGCCACACCTCCAAAGGAAACTCCACGCATGGCCTCCATAACCCTCATCGCATTCTCCGTGGTCAACGGCGCATTCCTCCGATTCTCGTCCTCCCTAAAAGCTCTCACCACCGCCGAATCAGCAGCCTCTCTCATCCTCTCCTCGTCATCTTCTTCTTCTTCTTCCTCTTCCTCTTCATCTTCGCTACTGCTCTTGCTACTACGCTCTACGTCGTCGTTTAGGCCAAGGGACGACACTCCATTCTCAGCTTGCCTGACACGATAACCATTCGAATGAAGATGAGAGTGCAACCCAGCGACGTCGTTTCCGTATCCGTTTTGGTCTCCATGGCGATCTTCATCGTTGTCGTCGTTGTCGTCGTGGTCGTCATCATCGACGGCGGAGATCGGCTGGTAGTACTCGGAAGCGTCGTCTTCATCGAGATTCGTGTCCGAATCGCTAACGTTGATTTGGTCTGCAACAGCCATACACATTAGGGGAGAATGGAGATTATGGGATTGGGATTTGGAATGGAGATTATGAGATTTGGAGTAAAACGCAATTGATTCTCTCTTAAATCGAAGAAAATTGAGTGAATATGGAGCTCAAGATTAAAAAATAAATAAATAAAATAAACAAAACCTTGTATAAAATCAGGTTGAGAGACGGGCATGGCGTTCATTGTTGGAGATCCGACGAAACTGAGAAGAAGTTGAGCGGGGACACACGAAAATGAATATTCTAGGGGATATATATATGGTAAAAAGCAAATATGCAAAAAATAGGAGGTGAAAGTTAAAAGTATAAGTTGCACCAGCCGGGAATCGAACCCGGGTCTGTACCGTGGCAGGGTACTATTCTACCACTAGACCACTGGTGCTTGTTCTGTTACTTTATTTTTCTTTTCTTTTAAAACAAAATACCAGCTCATCCATAAAAAACTATTCTACCACTCCCTAGGTTTTTTTTTTTTTTTTTTTATAACTTTGGTTGTTTATATTTTGAATCTCATTAGTGATTCCCAATTTTTGTTTTGTTTTTTTCTTTTATGAAAATGTATGTTTTATGTTATCGCAATTATGTAGAATGTCTTGACAAGCCCTCTAATTCTTGAAAAATTTCAACTTTGCACCCTCCATATTACTAAAATGGTCAGTTTTTTTTTTTTTTTTTTAATTCATAGTGTTTTTTGAAACTTCAAAAGATAGATGACTTAGTCTCTAAATTAAGATAAAATCTCACTTTAATCCTTAAATTTTAAATTATGTTGTATTAGTCTTTAAACTATTAAAAATATTTTATTTTAATCTTTTTGGCTATATATTTTATTTTATTCTTATCAAAATAAGCCCATGAGTTATATTTCGTATTCTATATTAATGATTTCAACAAAATATAATATTTTGGATAATTCTATATTACATTATTATCCAACGTGCAACTAATTTTTATTCAACCAATCATTTTTTAAAATATTTTAATTCATATTTTAATCTCTTTATACCTCTTTATAGTGTTGAAAATGCTTTTAAATATGAAATGAGTAGAACAAAATATCAAAAGTGTCTCACATGCTTTTAAATATGAAATGAGTAGAACAAAATATCAAAAGTGTCTCACATGCTCATTTTGTTAAGAAAAAAATAAAATATATAACAAAATATCTAAAATAAAAAATTTTAAATAGTTTAAAGACTAAAATAATGTAATTAAAAAATTTAATGACCAAAGTAAGATTTTTCTCATAGTTCAAGGACCAATAGTTTAAGGACCAATAAAGTCATTTATCCAAATTTAAATGAGTATCTGAGATTGAAATAGTAAAAACTAAAATGCCAGTTCATAGACAAAGTTAAAAGTTCTAATAATTAGAAAGATATATTTAAACATTCATGACATGTTTGCTAAAGGGGAATGGAAATTGTATAGTAGATGATAGTTTCTATTAAAGTTGCTTATAAAAAATTGGGAATGTAAGAATTCTGTGAGACTCACCCAAATTTAGGAAAAAGAGTGGAAACGCCATAAAGAATGAGATAACTCATAAACACTTTATATTCTTTATTATTATTATTATTACTATTATTATTATTATTATTATAAACTACAATTTTATCTCCAAAATTTTATTGATATGTAAAACATGCATACTGTTACATGACAGATTAGTAAATTTAAAAGCATCATAAATACATTTTAGGGGGCTATATTTGCACCCCAATTAACATAAAGGCACCCATTTTTTCTAAAAAGTATTTATTACTTATTTATCCTTAAGTAAAAAGACTAAAATATATAAGTATATCCCCTTTGAATTAACTTTTAACAATTAGCTTTTAATAATCAAACCCTATTACAATTAAAATCCTAAATTTTTTCAACAAATTTTCTACCTTTAATCCCTAATTTGTTCATCAATGGAACAATATAATGATTAACTTTAATTTTTTTTGTTTAAAAAAATTAAACCAAAAGACTGACCAAGATGTAGAATGGATTTTCAGTATTTTGTTGTATTGCTTGTTCTGTGAAAATGGTTTGTCGTTAAAGTACTAAACTAATTTTAACTTTCTTTTAACTGTCCTAATGGATTAGCCTAGCAACTAGAGAGAGTCGAGCCCAAACTTTAACAATTTAATACTAATTATTCCTAAAAACAAGTTAATTAAACGGGGGACTGATTGATAAAATACATTAAAAGAAATTAAAAACATAAATAAAACAAAATAAATAGTAATAGAGAAAACCAATAACCAATTAATTAGTTAAGAATTAATTATCTACCACTGACCAATTTACTAACTTAATTACTAAGTCTCATATTTTACCTTTACCAATTGAGACTATCAACCTAGGTTAACCTACAAACGAAGCAGTAACATATACTCTCATAATATACTAGACAAATGCAATATCTTTTCATTAAATTAATCGCCAAATGCACAATCCAATGAAAGTATTAAAACCAAGAATTGAGTTGACCTAATATTAAGACTCTACGAACACATTTTCCTAACCTATGCCATATTCTCCATCATAATTAATGTATTCAAACGATTTCTATTAATTATGAAATTGTTACTCGTAAATTAGATTAAGCAAATGCTCAAACCTAATCGCTACATACAATTTCTATCAATCATCTAGTTGGCCTCATAAGTAATCAACATCTATTATAATAAACATTCAACACAGGATAATATGAACAACTTCAACTGAATAAAATAGTTGACTATATGTCTAGGGTTTCAAAATCTACCTTAGCTGGAAATAAGACTGGTCTATCATCGTCTTAAAACAAAGCATCATGCTTTTTACGAATAATAAAGCAAAACAAAAAGCTTCACGGGTGAAAATTCTGATTAACAGCCTCCCGGATCTCATAGTGTTCTCAATCTTCTCTTCTTACTCTCTCTCTCTAAGACTCTTGACTATATATATATATATATATATATATATAGGCATAGGTATTTTTTTTTTACCTATGCATAGGTATTAATTTGGCCAATGAAAATTTAGCATACACATTTTTTTATTGTAAAAAATAAGAGAGAGAAAGAGCATTTTTGATGCACGTTTTTTCATGCACTTCATTATAGCCATTGGATCTCCAATGGCTAAAAAAAAAATACCTACCCATAGGTAAATAAAAAAAATACCTATTGGATTGGCAACCTATATATATATATATATATATATATATATATATATATATATGTAAATTACATGGTCTGTGTCGATATACTAAATGAAAATGAAAGGAATGGATTCAAGAAGAATTTGGATCTTAGGCTCCATTGCTTGCTTCGTGGACTACTTGCGTGCTTGTTATTAGTATTTTTGGTTTTTTTTTTTTAACTTTTATTTGAGATAACTAGAACGCATTTTTTTTTTATTGAAATGAATTTTATTATCAATGAAAATTGTCAGATTATATTTTGAAGTGGTTGTTGTTGTTGTTTTTTTTATTTATTTTTACTTTTAGATGGGGTGGCTTTCTGTTAAAGTCATGGGATCAGTGTCGGCTTTACCTATTGGTAATACAGGTGTTTGCCTAAGGCGCCGCTTCAAATGAAGGCCCCATTTTTTTTTTTTCCCATTTCATAATATTACCTTTTTAGTATTTTTTTTAATTAAAAAATAACCAAAAAAAGAAAAATAATTAAAAATAAAACATGTAAGAAGCCTATATTTTTGGAAATCAGTTCAATGATACAATAAATTTTGGATTTTAATAGTCAAACAAAATCCTTTCTTTCAAATTTTAATATAAATTAATTGTTCTAATTATGCATATCCTTTCATATCAATGTTTTGAAAATATATTTTCATAATTCCCTTAAAAAAATATGTTTTCATAATTAATACATCTTAAACTTATATGTTACCTAAAAAATCGGGGAAAAAACTCATTTTTTTATGTTCCTTTTCTTTTATCATTATTCTTTAGTTTAAAATCTAACCATTTTTCTTTCTATACTTTTATGTGGATATCTATTTATTTATTATCATTTCACAACACATTTTGGAAAAAAAAAATTGATAAAAAGAGAATACTCAAATTCGTTTTCCATCTCTCATTTATAGTTCATTTTTTCTCCGGAAAAAAAAAAAAGAATTGAAAGAAAAAGACACTAGAAATAGAGATAAAAAAAGCCAATCAAATAGTTTGATTTGAAATTACTTGTTTACTTGGCCATAATTGCTTAACAGGTTATATCTTTCTATCTTCTTTCTTTCCTATTAGTTTATTAATTAATATTGTTATTTGAATATTACATAGTTACCGAGGTGGATTGGCTCAAGTGGTAAGAGCACTCACAACATATGATCTTAGTCCTAGATTTGAGTGACAAAAAAAATTTATCTAGACATGAGAAACTTAAAAAATAAATAAATAAATAAATAGAGAGTTCGATTTAATCAAAAATATGAGTTTTTGAAAAGTTTCACATACGAAGTTAAAGAGAGGTAAAGAACTTAAATAAATAATTGAACAAATATCTTAATGAATTTAGGATAATGATGTAATGGTATTAGAAAAAACAATATATAGAATGATAATAATGAAACAAAAGATAGTATGATGGTTGAGAAAGAATGTCAAGAAAATAATGAATTAGATTAGATTGACCTTGAAATTAGGGGTCTATATAATTGCTTTAGTTATGTTTTTATTGTTGATCTATGAAGATGCAAAATTTTGCATAATAAGTCGAGAAATATATTAATAAATATTTTTTCGATTAAAATGTGTTAGATTACTAATGAAATATCAAATTATTACCCACAAATAATAGAAAAGATTTTTTTTTTAAGTTTTAAAAAGGCTTTATTTGAGAATTTGTCTAAGGCTCCAAAACTACTTGAGCTGGCCCATGGGATATGCCAAAATTGCTAAGTAAATGACGTTAATAAGGTGCACAAGGTAAAACCTACTTTAGGAATGACAATGAATACTCTAATAAAAATACAATTTTCTAAGTTTTTGGATGGGATTAATTTAGTTTAAATGTGTTTTTATGTTACTTTAGGTGCAAATATAGCTCCCTTATATTTTATGGTTAAGTAAACACATCAGTGTGTGTTTTAATGAATTAGATTAGATTGACCTTGAAATTAGGGGTCTAAATAATTACTTTAGTTATATTTCTATTGAAGTTTTGATCCACAAAGGTGCAAAATTTTGCATAATATACCGAGAAATATATTAATAAATATTTCTTCTATTAAAATATGTTAGATTACAAATGAAATATCAAGGTATTACCCACAAATAATAGAGAAGATTTTTTTTTTTAAGTTTAAAAAAGGCTTTATTTGAGAATTCGCCTAAGACTCCAAAACTGCTTGAGCCGGCCGTGCATGGGATATGCCAAAATTGATAAGCAAATGACGTTAATAAGGTGCACAAAGTAAAACCTACTTTAGGAATGACAATGGGTACTCTAATAAAAATACAAGTTTTTAAATTTTTGGAAAGGATTAATTTAGTTTAAAGGTAATTTTATCTCACTTTAGGTGCAAATATAGCTCTCTTATATTTTATAGTTAAGTAAACACATCAGTGTACATTTTAATGAATTAAATTAGATTGACCTTGAAATTAGAGGGCTAAATAATTGCTTTAGTTATGTTTCTATTGAAGTTTTGATCCATGAAGGTGCAAAATTTTGCATAAGAAGTTGAGAAATATATTAATAGTAGATAATAGGGGTGCTCAAAATCCCCATAATCCGATCCAATCTAAAGGATCCAATTCGTAAAGTGCAGATTGAATTATATTGAACTTTTGAAATCTGCACTTCTGCGGATCGGATATAATTTTTATTATTAAAATAACTAATTCAATCCAATCCACACTTTAATTAAATATATATTTTTATAAAATAAATTATATGTATAATTTTTTTAAATTCATATATAGATATATATATATATATATATATATTTACTTATTTTAAAATTTACTATTAGTTTTAACGTAAGATGTAAAATTTTTAGGATAGAACCTGCTACACATAATTATAACTCTCAAAAATAAGAAAATCTAAAAGTCTAATTTTATTTTGTTTCTCATTCCTCCTCTTTTTCAGTCTTTCTTGGCGCCACACACCCAAAAGTAGAACACCACTAACCAGTTCCTTACTTCCTCATCTTCTTTAGTCTTTCAGCTCTTCTTTGACTAGGAGAAGACATTTTTAAGTTCCTCTAGCTCTTTCTTGTTCGTTTGTGAGTATTCATATCTATGCACATTTTATTTGTATATACACCATTAAAAATATTTCTTCAAATTAATCTATTAAACTATCAAGCTAGAAAATGTTATTCTTGTAGAAGTTTTTTTATTATTTTTGTCTCAAAAGAATAATTTTGATCTACTAGTAATAATCAATTACATATACATATATGCATGGTGTTCATTAGTAGATATTTTTTTCTTTTTTTTTTTTTTCCCCGAAAAAGTTAGTAGACATTTCTTTGTTGATTCAACGACTTTATTAGTGATATTGCGCACTAGGTGCTTGTGAAAATGAGTCATTTCTTTTGTTTTAAAAAAAAAAAGTTAGTAGACATTTCTTTGTTGCTTTAATGACTTTATTAGTGACATTGCACTCTAGGTGCTTATGAAAATGAATCATTTAGTTTTTTTTTTCCTTATGTTTCTATCCAATTTATAAGCAATGGTTAGTATATTGAAAGACATCCTATGTAATATATTAATTACTTCATGGAAATAGGAAAAAGTAATACTGGGGCTACTTTTGCTATAACAAGGTAGCAAGATTAATTCAGCCAGTCTTCACCTAGAAGCTTATAATTTATTTTTAATGGCTATTTAATTTTAAGTTTAATGATTTACTAATTTAGGTTCTTATGTTCTTATTTAGACGAATGACAATGAGTATTGTCACGACTTAAACCCCGGGCTAGTGGCAGAAAAAGAATTTCACAAGTGAAAATTCATAATTTATTTAGAAAATAATAAAAAGACGACAACTAGTTTACAAAAATAGTTCAAATTTTTAAATTCCCACAGTTTGTGATTACTACTAGATATAAACTGTTAATAATAGAAATAAAACATTAATATGCATCACATCGTCATCACCAGTGGGCATTATAGATAATACAGACTAAATCCAAAGTATGAACCTTAAATATTATTACAAGTCCAAGGTGAGTATCTTAGTAATTACCAACCACAAACTATGATAAACTTCTTCTTGGATTACTCCGCTCTGGAGTTGCCCAAGTCGCACTGTAAATCACTTGAGAAGGGAAAGAAATGGAGTGAGTATTCGTATGCTCAGTAGGAATTTCAATTACCCTTTTTGATATGAATGCAACTTTTCAAACCTGCATGGTTAGCACCTTTCCAAAATCCATTTATAAAATAAATTTGCAAATTAATCAAAAATCATAAGAAATCATGTTCATTATTGTACACATCATAAATCAACCAAGTACAAGCATATACATGAGCTCTCTTCCTCTCATCACGGTCCTGTAATATTTCTGTAACAGAGGTACCCAGCATCCTGACACTACCCGGAGCTGTGTCAGCAAATCCTGCGCAGGGGCCTAAGTCTCTCACCTAGCGCTGCAGCAACTCGCCAGCGATCTAAATACTATGATACTAAAATAGAACTCAAGTATGTGATTCTATGGTAGGTACAATATTTCATAGAGTGTGTAATAACCATGCATCAAGTATTCTAAGAAATCATGTTTTAATACTCATTTGGTATTATTCTGGGATTTACAGGAAAATTGGGCAACATAACGACCGTATTTTCTCAAAACCAAAATTTTAAACCTGTATAAAAACTATACAATCCAATCGCATAACAATCCAATATATCTCAATAGTTCACATATTTATCAAATATCCAATCAAACCATTGAATTCCATGAAAATCGACATTTTCAAGAAATAGGTCATAATGCAAATTTTAAATCAAAATAAGCATAAAACTTAGTAATTGAACTCCTACCTCGCCTGAATAGCCAGACTAAGCTATCGGCGCTCGTAGATTCTCCAGTTGGTCACACGGTAGCTCGGAGGGTCGTTTCGGGATCCCGTGAGCTCACTTTGAGAGGTGATTTTTCAAACGAAGCCTCAAATTGCGAAACGGAGGTCACCACTAAATCCAGAGCACCCAAAAACGTTGAATTAGACATATAATTCAATTAATTTGGGCCTCGGGCCTGTAGCACGCAAATCAAGTCAAATCCCGAGCCTCGTGTCTCGGATTTCGTGCCCACTCAAAACCTATTGATGTTTTATATCAAAACTCATCTCTTGACCTTACTTAGTCCAATTCCGAAGTCAAATTTCAGTTTCGAGGCCTCTAGCTCAAATTTGGGCTTAATTAGAAACTAATTAGAAAAGTTTCAAAAATACCAATTTCTGGAAATATTTAGATAAACGCCACAAATTTCAGATCAGATTTTCTCTCAATCCTTACATCCAATTTCCACGAATCTACAACCCATTCTCCTATCTTAAACCACATTTCATCTCTCAAAGTTTCATGTACAATAGATTAACATAGAAAAAGTAATAGCATAAATGCCATTTTTGTGATGAAAATACCACAAAAACTTTTAAACGCTCACCGGAGCTTCTTGGCTGAAAATTGATGGAAGTGGAGGGTGAACCCAGTAGGAGGAAGCTTGGGCTTCGATTTGGTGGTGGTGGGTGGCGGCCAAGGGCAGCGAAACGGCGAAAAACTACCGCGAAACGTCGCGGGTTAGGCTCGACTTTGCGAGCTGCTTGCCGCGGCTGGGTAGTGCGACGGGGTCAGGTGACTGGCGGCGGAAGTGCGTCAGGCCATGGGGGAGGTGCGCCGGTTGGAGTCCGGGCTTGGGTCTTCGCCGGTGGCCGGCGGTGAAGCTGCACAAAGAAGGAGCAAAAGAGAAGATGAAGAAGATGAAGAAGAAGAAGAAGAAGAAGAAGAACGGGAGAGGAAGAGAGAGAAGAAAATTTTTTTTTGTCAAAAGACTATTTTACCCTTGACAAAAACTGGTTTTTACAAGTATAGAGAAATATCTAAAGAGAACGCAATTCCAATTCAGTGTCATGTAAATGATCCTCAATTAACAAAAGATGGAGGTGAAAATATAGTATTGAGTTCTAGCAGTTCTCCCACTCTAGAACCACTGAAAGTCCAGCCGTCTACAACATCTTCTAATTTGATTCCTAAGGTAACTAAACGGAAATTTGTTAAGCCTCCATCTATTGTATGGGATCATTTCAAAAGAGATACAAGGGATTCAAACAATATAAGAGCTATTTTTAACTATTGTAAGAAAGATTATGCATTTGGTAATAGAAAAAATGGGATATCAAATTCATTATCACATATGGGTGTATGCAAAATGTATCCTTTGAACCTAGATAGAAAGTAAAAAATGCTAATTTTTCTATCCAAGATAGATGGAGAAGGGGGAGGAGAACTAGTTTCACAATCTTATAATGCTAATAAAATTAGGAAAGCCATAGCTAGAATGATTATTATTGATGAGCTTCCATTTAGTCATGTGAAGAATAAGGGCTTCAGGTCCTTGATGAACCTGATTGAGCCTAGATTTAAAGTCTCATCTCGAGCTACTATTATTAGAGATTATTTTAATATTTATTTAGCAGAAAAGAAAATATTGAAAGATATTTTGACCCAAACTAATCAACGTTTTTGTCTTACCACTAATACATGGACTTCATGTCAAAATTTTTATTACATGTGTTTGACTGCCTATTTTACTGATGGAATTTAAAATTTGCATAAAAGAATTCTCAATTTTTGCACTATTCCTAATAGTAAAAGTGAGACCATAGGAAAGGCAATTGATCAATGTTTATATAATTGGGGTAATACGAGAGTATTTACAATTACTGTTGACAATGCTGCTTCTAATGATGTTGGTGTAACACATATGGCTAAAAAAATAAACAATAGAGGCAATACAATATTGAAGAGCGACCATATGCATATAAGATGTGCTGCACACATCTTAAATTTGGTTGTGAAGGATAAATTGGAAGAATATAGTGGGTGTGTAACTAAGACATGTGAGGGCATCATCTTAAAGAATGGCTAAGTTTAAGCATGCTGAAGATAAAGAAAATGTTTCCATAAAAAGACTTCTTTGCTTAAATGTTCCAACAAGGTGGAATTCAACATATTTAATGTTAGATATTGCAGAAAAATTTGAAAAGGCATTTGATCAAATAGAGGAGGATTATGCTGGGTATAGTCGTGAATTTTGTCAAGATATTACAAAAAAAGTCCCGACTCTCTTAATTAGGCATATGGTAGGATACTTGTAAAGTTTTTGAGAGTTTTTTATGAAACAACATTGAAATTCTCCGGTTCTTTATATATCACTTCCATTGCATTTTTGGATCAGATTTGTTTCATTAAAACTCAGTTGAAATTTTGGTTAGGTAGTGAAGGTAAAAACATGTATTTGATGACTTCTTCAATGATAGATAAGTACAACAAGAATTAGGGTGGTATAGACAAAGTTAATGGCATGATGTTTATTGATGAGTTACTTGATTCACGCCACAAAGAACGGTTTCTCAATTTTGCTATTAAATTATTGTGTGACAACGATGAAGAGAAAGTTGATGAGGCAAAGAAGAATATTAGAGCATTTTTGGACAAGATGTATAATGAGTATAATAATCTTTCTAATAATGGTATAAGTCAAACCTTAAGTCTTCCCAAAGTCACAAGTTGCTTATATGGAAGTGGATAGTAATGATGTGGATCCATACAAACTATACTCCTTTTAATATAAGAAACTTATGAGAGAAGAAAAAACTATTGAGAAAAGAATAGAGGTTGATAGGTATCTAATGGAGTAATGTGTGGATGTGAATGACCCTCACTTTGATATTTTGACTTGGTGAAAAACGAACTCATCTAGATTTAAGATTCTTTCTATGATTGCTCGGGATATTTTAGCTATTCCTGTGTCTATTGTGGCCTCCCAATCTGCATTTTCTACTGATGGGCGTGTTTTTGATCCTTCATTGACACCAAAGATTATAGAAGCACTTATATGCACTCTGAATTGGCTCCGTTCTACACCCATAGTAGATATTTCTATTTGCTTGGATGAAATTGAATATCTTGAATCAGGTAAAATAAAACTTGTCTTTAATTTTACTAGAATCTATTATGATATTTATTGTCCCTTGTATATTTCATTTCTAATTGTTTTTATGTTCTTTTTTTTCTTTTTATTTTCAGAAATCTTGTAGGATATTGTTGAGATTAAACTTGATTAAGAATATATGTTGTAAGCTTTTGACTCAAGATAATTTTCTTTCTAAATATATAATTATATTTGTTTAAGTTAATAATCTTACCAACTTTTATTTATCTTTGATATAGAGGAGTCCCGAGATTTAACTATTTTGGAGGGCAGTTAGAGGCTAGTTGTTATATTGCATTTTGTATTGCAATATTGTTGATTTTCATTTAGCTATATTGGATTTCATCTCGTACACTTTCAATATTAGATATTTATTGCATGGAAATATGTAACTTTTTTAATATTTGGAATTTTGTTTAATTTTAGATGTTAATATTTGGTATGTATTTTTTGCACAAAAAAATAAAAAATTGTTAAAATTATGAATACTAGGCCAAACTTGTAATAAAAGGCCCAAATTGTGCTGAAAATGAATAATCCAGAATAAGAAAATAATTTGAAAGCCTAATTATAAGAGCTTATTAATGGCCTAGGTAACCGATCTAGTCCTCACTTTTGTAGATTAGATTGGATTGGTTGAAAAGTATTATGCGGATTGAATTAGATATAATTTTTGAAATCCGCACTATGTGCGGATCAATTATAATTTCTTGAAAAAGTACAGATTAGATTGAATGAATACCCCTAATTAATAAATATTTATTATGTTAAAATGTGTTAAATTACTAATGAAATATCAAAGTATTAACCACAAATAATAGAAAAGATTTTTTTTTTTTAAGTTTAAAAAGGCTTGATTTGAGAATTCACCTAAAATTCGAAAACTGCTTGGACGGGGTTAATAAGGTGCATAAGGTAAAATCTACAATAGGAATGACAATGGATACTCTAATAAAAATACAATTTTTTAAATTTTTGGATGGGATTGATATAATTTAAAGGTGCTTTTATATCACTTTAGGTGCAAATATAGCTCCCTTACATTTTATGGTTAAGTAAATACATTGTGTGTGTTTTAATGATTTTAAATCCCTTTTCTTTCCTGATTAGCTTAAGTAAATGTGCATGCAATGAACAAAATTCAAGGAATATATATATATATATATATATATATATATATATGTGTGTGTAAAAGAGCTCAGAAGCACATGTTTTCGTCCAAAGAGATCAGACAGTAGTGATAAACCGATCTATCACATGAAGCACTAGTATTCATCATTTCAAATTGTTTTTATGTTATTTTTTTTTGTTTTTTTTTTTCAGAAATCTTCAAAGATATTGCTGAGATTAAACTTGATTAAGAATATGTATTGTAATCTTTTGACTCAAAGTAATTTTCTTTCTAAATAAATGATTATATTTGTTTAAATTAACGATCTTACCAACTTTTATTTATCTTAGATATGGAGGAATCATGAGGTTTAACTATTTTAGAGGGCAGCTAGGAACTGGTTTTTGTATTGCAATTTTTTTCTTTGAAAGATGATATATTGCAACATTTTTTTTTTTTTTGTAAGATGTTGTATTGCAATATTATTGATTTTCATTTGGCTATGTTCGATTTCATCTCGTAGACTTTCAATATTAGATATTTTGTTGCATAGAAATATGTAACTTTTTTAATATTTAGAATTTTGTTTTATTTTAGATGTTAATATTTAGTATGTATTTTTTGTAAAAAAGTAATAAAAAATGCTTAAATGATGAATACTGGGCTAAACTTGTAATAAAAAGCCCAAATTATGTTGAAAATGAATAGAATAAGAAAATAATTTGAAAACCCAATTATAAGAGCTTATTAATGGCTCAAGTAACCAATCCAATCCGCACTTTTGCGGATTGAATTAGATTGGTTGAAAGATATTATGTGGATTGGATTAGATATAATTTCTAAAATCTGTACTATATGCAGATCGATTATAATTTCTTGAAAAAAAATGCGGATTGGATTGAATAAACACCCCTAATTAATAAATATTTCTTCTATTAAAATGTGTTAGATTACTAATGAAATATCAAAGTATTACCAACAAATAATAATTTTTTTTTTTTAAGTTTTCAAAAGACTTCATTTGAGAATTCATCAAAGACTCCAAAACTGCTTGGATGGGATTAATAAAGTGCACAAGGTAAAACCTACTTTAGGAATGACAATGGATACTCTAATAAAAATACAATTTTTTAAATTTTTGGATGAGATTAATTTAGTTTAAAGGTGCTTTTATGTCTTAATTTAGTTTAAAGGTGCTTTTATGTCACTTTAGGTGCAAATATAGCACCTTATATTTTATGGTTAAGTAAACACTTTAGTGTGTATTTTAATGAATTTAAATCCTTTTCCTTTCTTGATTAGATTAAGTAAATGTGAATGCAATCAACAAAATTCAAAGAAAATTTTTGGATGGGATTAATTATTTTAAAGATACTTTTATGTCACTTTAGGTGCAAATTTTTTTTTAGTTTTAAAAAGACTTCATTTGAGAATTCATCAAAGACTCTAAAACTGCTTGGATAGGATTAATAAGGTACTCAAGATAAAACCTACTTTAGAAGTGACAATGGATACTCTAATAAAAATACAATTTTTTAAATTTTTGGATAGGATTAATTTAGCTTAAAGGTGCATTTATGTCACTTGAGGTGCAAATATAGCTCCTTATATTTTATGGTTAAGTAAACACTTTAGTGTGTATTTTAATGAATTAAAATCAATTTCCTTTCCTGATTAGCTTAAGTAAATGTGAATGCAATCAACAAAATTCAAAGAAAATTTTTGGATGGAATTGATTATTTTAAAGATACTTTTATGTCACTTTAGGTGCAAATATAGCTCCTTTAAAAAGGTTTCATTTGAGAATTCACCTAAGACTCTAAACAACTTGGATGGAATTAATAAGATGCACAAGGTAAAACCTACTTTAGGAATGACAATGGATACTCTAATAAAAATACAATTTTTAAATTTTTGGATGGGATTGATTTAGTTTAAAGGTACTTTTATGCTACTTTAGGTGCAAATATAGCTCCCTTATATTTTATGGTTAAGTAAGCACATCGTGTGTGTTTTAATGATTTTAAATCCCTTTCCTTTCCTGATTAGCTTAAGTAAATGTGTATGCAAGCAACAAAATTCAAGGAATATATATATGTAAGAGAGCTCAGAAGCACATGTTTTCGTCCGAAGAGATCAGACGGTAGTGATAGACCCATCTATCACATGCAGCGCTAGTATTCATCATTTATAATTGTTTTTATGTTTTTTTATGTTTTTTTTTTATTTTCAGAAATCCTGAAGGATATTGCTGATGTTAAACTTGATTAAGAATATATATTATAATCTTTTGACTCAAAGTAATTTTCTTTCTAAATATATGATTATATTTGTTTAAATTAATGATCTTACCAACTTTTATTTATCTCAGATATAGAGGAGTCATGAGGTTGAACTATTTTGGAGGGCAACTAGGAACCATTTATTGTATTGTAATTTTTTTTTTTGAAAGATGACGTATTATAGTAATTTTTTTTATAAGCTATTGCATTACAATATTGCTGATTTTCATTTGGCTGCGTTCGATTTCATCTCGTAGACTTTCAATATTAGATATTTTGTTGTGTAGAAATATGTACTTTTTTAATATTTGGAATTTTGTTTAATTTATATGCTAATATTTAGTCTGTATTTTTTTATAAAAAATTGCTAAAATGATGAATACTTGGCCAAACTTGTAATAAAAGGGCTAAATTGTGTTGAAAATAAATAATCCAGAAAAAAAAATAATTTGAAAGCCCAATTATATGAGCTTATTAATGGTTCAAGTAACCGATCCAATTCGCACTTTTGCGGATCGGATTGAATATAATTTTTGAAATCCGCATTACGTGCGAATTGACTATAATTTTTTGAAAAAAATGCGAATTGGATTGGATGAACACCCTTAATTAATAAATTTCTTCTTTAAAATGTGTTAGATTACTAATGAAATATCAAAGTATTACCCACAAATAATAGAAAAGATTTTTTTTTTTTTTTAGTTTTAAAAAGGCTTCATTTGAGAATTTGCCAAAAGACTCCAAAACTACTTGGATGGAATTAATAAAGTACATAAAGTAAAACCTACTTTAGGAATGACGAAAGATACTCTAATAAAAATATAATTTTTTTAAATTTTTGGACAGGATTAATTTAGTTTAAATGTGTTTTTATGTCATTTTGGGTGCAAATATAGCTCCTTCTTACATTTTATGGTTGAGTAAATATAGTGTGTTTTAATGATTTTAATTCCCTTTCCTGATTAGCTTAATAAATTTGCATGCAATCAACAAAATTTAAGTGTGTATAAAAAAAAAGAGCTCAGAAGCGCACGTTTTCGTCCGAAGAGATCAGACGGTAGTGATAGACCCATCTATCACATGAAGCGCTAAGTTAATCTTCACTGCTCAAGCACCAATGTGCACCAACCGGGATTCGTACCAGGGCGGCTTACGACGTGGTAAAGGGCCACGCTACCATTTGAACCCGACCAATGATGCATGTTAGATTTGCGTAAACATAAGTATTAATATGAATTTAACATCAACGGAGGACATATTTAGGCTGAAATCCTGAACCCGGGGACTGGGCCACACATTCCTGCTCTGCAAATACTATTGTATGAGCCAGTAAGGCAGTGACTGTGAGGCAAGGAGTGGGAGCAGGAATATGGCAGTTCCCATATTCAGGGTTTCAGTTCCTCAGTCTGGTCCAGCTCCCCGTTCCTTTGGCCCTGCTCTACCGGGATTACATGAAACTTCAAAGAAGAGAAGGCTGCTCTTTTGTGTTCCCTCCGAACTTAATCCAGTTCGGTAAGCCAATGCTCAATTATTCATACGATTTTTTTTTTTTTTTTTGGCAACTTATTTTTGATGGGTACTTGGGTAAACATGCTAACAGTCAATAAATGGAGCTTGTGAGTAAAGTGTTTGAAAACTGGGTTAAATTAGCTGCCTTTGTTAGGTGCATTGTTAGATTGCATATTGTCCATTTGGGTTTTTTTTCAGAAATCGTAATCGAGTTATTTTCTGTGTGAAAACTATATCTCTAATTAGTCAAAAGTTATATACCCCTATGCTGGTTAAAGCCTTGTTGACTGGGATAGAATCCATTAGCTTATATTTGTTGTGACATTTTGGTTAGGATGAGTGGCATGGTTTTGCATTTGGTAAGTAGCAGATTTTCGTTGGGAAAAAAAAAAGGTTCCTATCTATTTTATAAGGGTTTAAGCTAAAACATTAAACAAGCTGGTTTATCCGTTTTGCCGTGCTTGTAGGCCTGCGTTATCGTTTTGTGTTGGAACTCATCTTATTCCACACCCTAACAAGGTATGCGCTCGAATTAAAATTGTGATTTTAATTCTAACATGTTGTTTAGAACATCGAGTTAAATAAACAGAGATTATGTTGCTTTACTTTTATGATGTTTACGAGTGTTGTTAATCAAAATAGGTTGACCGAGGTGGGGAAGATGCATTCTTTGTAAGCAGCCACAACGGAGGAGCTATTGCTGTTGCTGATGGTGTCTCCGGGTATGGAATTGGACAGGGCTTTCTTTCTTTATGCATGATGATTTCTAGAAGTTTTCAAAAAAAGACAGCATAAATAAGTATAATTAGTTTAGTACTCTATGATGTTCTAGTTAATGCATGAATGACGTCAAAGTTTCGGAATTTTTTCATATACGTCTCTTCATTTTTGACAGTTGGGCCGAACAGAATGTGGATCCATCCTTGTTCCCTCAGGAACTGATGGCTAATTTTTCGTATTTAGTGGGGGATGAAGAGGTAGCATTTTCTGATAATATACAGTCAATAAGATGTTTGTCTAGCTGCCGTTTGATCCAAACATCTCTAATTAGCTAATCACCCTTTTTGATATCTTAGTATCTTACCGAGCAATGGTCATGATTGCCATATTGGGTTTCTGCATATATTTGATGTTGGCTTGAAAACCCAAGCTACTTCACCTGTTTTACCAGGTTAACAGTGACCCACAAATTCTCATTAGGAAAGCACATGCTGCTACCTCCTCCACAGGTTCTGCAACAGTGTAAGTACTAAGTAATCATTTGTTTAAGATTCCACACCTGTGGATGTCATGAACTTCCATTTACATTTTCATGTACTGAAGTTTATGCTCCTGTGTTAGTACATTTAATTGATTCAGCTTTCCGCTTATCTGAGTAGAATTGTTGCCATTCTGGAGAGAAATGGGATTTTGAAGATCGCCAATGTAGGGGATTGTGGCCTAAGGGTTATCCGTGAAGGTTCAATTGTCCACATTATTAGGTTTCCATTGCTCCCTTCGAATTCTCTTATCCTATTTCGTTAGTCTCAGTTTTCTTCTAATTTTCAGGTAGAGTAGTTTTTTCTTCCATTCCCCAAGAACATTATTTCGACTGTCCCTACCAACTGAGCTCAGAGGCCGTCGGCCAAACTTACCTTGATGCTATGGTATGATGAGACATATGCCTAACTTTCTGGCATATAACCAACTATGAAATTATTCTACCTTTGCACAAATCCTGCTATGGCTTTAAATCATATAATTTGAATGAGTTCTTTTGTTTTTTTTTTAAAACTATTTGCCCTCACATTACATGAGCTAGATTTAACTGCTTTATTAGTGCAACAAAAGATTGCTAGTAACTTAAAGGTATGGTAGCACTTAGCTGTAATAAGTTTCGTATTTGGTTCACAATCACGATGAGTGACCATTTTATTCTCCGTTCAACATTTACCAAGCAGCTTGGTGGCTAGTAAAGCTGGGATAAGATGCACACGCAGACACAACCTATTTGCATATATGGGAGAAAACCAGTTTATAATCTTTGGTTATCTTGTAATTGATGTAATCCCTCTTCAACAACAGGTTAGCAGCTTGGAGTTGATAGAAGGCGACACCATAATAATGGGCTCGGATGGGCTTTTTGATAATGTCTTTGATGATGAAATGATCTCAACATTGGCTAGATACAAAGATGTTGTCGAGGCTGGTATGTGTTTCCTGTGTTAGATTATGTAGTCGAAGTTTTAGTTACTCGTTCACAATCTTAACCGATATTCGTTTTTAATGCTAGCAAAGGCGTTAGCTAATCTGGCAAGCACTCATGCAATGGACCCGAACTTTGATTCTCCATACGCATTGGAGGCCAGATCCAGGGTAAGTAGTAAAAATTATTTGTCAAGACAAACCTACGGCTACTGCTAGCCAACAATTACTTGGCAACGAAATATGATAATCTGGGCCTTTATTACTTTTCAGGGTTTTGATGTTCCTTGGTGGAAGAAAATTCTTGGGAGGAAACTTACAGGCATGGTCATCTGATGTCTACGATGGTAATGATGCCGTATTTGCAGATGCCATAACTGACCTGAGTTTTCTTTTGCACAGGCGGAAAGCTTGATGACATTACTGTGGTTGTTGGGCAAGTCTTAAGCTCTTGAAACATGGTGTATGGAGAGAAGTTGCAAGAAACAATTGCAGCTAATATAATTTACAGAATCACTTCGTAGAAAGTTCTGCATACAGTTTAGTTCGTTATTCTCCAACTGTTCTATAAATTCCGACTGATGTTGTAAAGAAATACTGACCTTATTCTATCATTTACTGGCAAATTATCTTGTATCAATGGTCTTGATACCTCTACTCCATTCAGTAAGGTATTAATAAAAGATCTCACGCTGTGTCTCAATTATCACATGTTTATCACACGTGCGTTGCTTTTCTTTAACTCACGCACCCACATAAACGCGATTGCATTGAAAATGGAAAGTCAGTTACACAATTGAGAGGAATTAGAAGAAAACAACAGCAATAAACATTGTTTACCCCTGAACAGATTACACGATCAAATAAGATAAGAGGGCCATGAAAAGAAAAAACACCAGGCAAATGAAGGATATTAAGATACAATGTGTATCAATAAGAATTTACTGCCAATAAAAATTATTGTAACAAGGGGAAAAAAATGAAACATCTTTGGTGTGCTTATTCGAACATACACTGGGCAAGGACAAAAAGGGATATAATTAACAAACAAACGTCTACGGTACAAAACAAATTTAGGCCTCAGCATCTAAATGACTAGCACCGCCGATTAAATTAGACAGCGGTTAGCTATGAAAATTGCTTATGTTGCTCTGCTTAGTCATCTCCCTCGTGCGGAGGGATATGAAAATAAATCATGCAGAGCCAAGATAATTCAATAATTTCCCTCATATTCCGAGGTTTGAATTATTCAGGTTACAGTGCCACTGCTGGAGCTATCATTTAGTTCTTGAAAGAAGGATTTTGCAGCTTCATATGTAGACCAGCAGATTGCAGCAGCGGGAGCATGAAAAAGAATCCTAGGAGCCCATCCCCTTATCAACCCTTTATAACCATCCTTTTCCAGTATTGTTTTAATAACATCTCTGATTGAACCACTTTTAAATCTATCACATCCACACACACCCTGCACAGCCAATTAATGTTAAATTCAAAGAAATACTGCAGACACAAGATTAAACTTTGTCAAACATTATCTTTCACAACATTTAATAACATAAAAGAAAAGAATTACAAGTTACTAAAAAGGTGAAAGGTTAGTTTTCTTGGACGCCTTACTACCCTGAATTTCTTGTGACCAATGTTAGTTCGGAAGATGCAATGTGCATAGGTTAAAGAAAGGGTATGATCAAGCATTCTCGGAGAATAATTCTTTTAGTGTGCATGAGGGATATGAATGTTATGTCCCCACCCAAGTCTATTTCTTTTTATACTTCTATGGATAAAATTACCAAGGATGCAATCTATTATAAAATAAGCAACCGTTTCACAAAGACAGAAAAAAGAAACTAAAAACTAACTATAAATAGAGTCAAGCCTTATCGGCTGCAGAAAGGCCAATCTGAAACTTGTAAAGAAAGTGGCTTTGCCCCATTACTGACTAAAGGGAGGAAACTGGTAGTCAGAGTTACACACGACAAGACAGTCCAACCACTAGCTATTAGAGCCAGCACTTTCCTCATTCTTCCTTATCACTTTAAAATGTACTAAATCCTCTCATCACTTCGTTAAATGCAAAACCAGTGTATAATTCATTACCAACAATCTCAATTATCTTACCGAGCTTCTTAGTAACTAGTAGAATTCAGTTCAAAAATAGTTTAAACCAACAGCACAAGCATTATATTACAATTTATCCGTTTGTCATTGTGCAGTTGGTACTTTGAAGTTTTCGAAACAAACTTATGCAAAAATTTCAAATGCACCAAGCCTAAGCGAATCTCTAAAAGAAACAGCACACCAGAAGCAAAACAAGTCGGAATCATACAAAAGCAAACATATTTTTTTTTTTTTTTAAAAAAAATGAGACCGCACCTGACACTGCAATTGAGTTTTGACCACATCGAGAGGTGTGGTAACTGCAGCAGCCAAGGCCCCCGCGGCAGCCCCAGCAGTGGCATGTACCACCAAACGCTCGTCGTTGACACTCTCAGGCGAAATCTCCATCAACCCTCTCTTCGCAGCCTCATACGTTGCGAAGTGCACGGCGGTAAACGGCGCATTCATCAGAACCGTAGTCCTATACGATGCGTAGAATGCTCGAATACCTTCTTCCCTCAAGACCGTCCTCAAACAATCCCAAACCCCCTTGTACGGACTATTAGTCAACTGCAATCTCTGCTTCACCATGTCCATTGGGGTAAAAACAGCGTCGCTCGCCACCGTGGCGAACACACCAGATAAGGCGTGGGCAGCTGAATTGTTGGGGTTCCCGCCGGAGAAGAACTCCTTCGAAATCTCGTAAACCGAAAAATACACCGCATGCGCTGGTCCCGCGCCAAGACCCATTGCCCCAATGCCGCGGTAAAGCCCGATTGGACCCTCGGACCTCAAGATAGATTTGAGGGCCTCTCGGACCCCGACCGACTTAATCGGGCAAGACCCGAGAGCCTGCACATGGGTCTTGACTGTATCGACGGGGTACATGGCCATGTGCTCGACTGAACCAGCAATGGAGCCTGCAATCATGAACTGCCAGAAGTGGAGACCGTCATGGGTCCTCACGGTTATCTCTGGATGAAAGTCCGGCGGCTGAGGGACCGGCCGGAAGTCCGGGTTTTGGAACTTGGGAGAAGCGTCCGTGGCCATGGATATGGAGGGTTAGGGTAGAGAAAACTGGGTTTTTGGGGTCGGCAGATGAAAAGGGTATCTGCGAAATTGGGATTTTGGTACGGGTTTGAGGCTGACTTGAAGAGGAAGACTGAAAATTTGGGGTTCTGATATCGGTTTTGGGCTTCCGCCATAAACAGGGGCTATCTAAGAAGAGAGAATTTGAGTTGCATCGTCTATAGCAAATAGTTCAGAGATCGAAGATAGCACAAGGGAGAGGCGAGAGATTTTGCAGATAGAATTGAACAGTTGAGGAAGAAGAAGAAGGAGAACAGCAAAGTGTTGTAGTTTCGGATTTGGTTTTGACTAGTCTTAGGGTTCCTCAATTTAGGGATTTAGGGTTTTATTCAGCATATTTTATTGTTCCCGGTCAGACATAAATCAATTGGGATTTATTTATTTATTTCTTTAAAGGAACGTTGATTATTATTATTAATTCTTTTTTTTTTTCTTTGGAAAAAAAACTTGAGAATTTGGTAAGGCACAACTGCACAGGCACCAAAATTTGTCTCTTTTTATCCCTCTCTAAATATGATTATACTATCTCTTTCTTTTTCCCCTTTTTTGTGAAAAACAAATACTTAAAAGCGGCAAAAGTCAGAAATATTGAAACTAATATCATAGAAAAATGGAAAATATTGAGACGACATGAAAATTTTAAAAATTAACGACAAAACAACTGTAGAAACGGTATAAACAATATAAAACCAGAAGAACCAGGCCTAAAACGACGACAATCTGAAAAGAACAACAAAATACCAAAACGACGAATACCTGGAGAAAAAAAGGTTACGAAAAACATGAGATGTAAATTCGATGAAAATTAAAATGGAAAATTCATGAAACGATGACCGTTCAAAATTAGCCAAAAGGAAAACTAAAAAACTACAACAATTGCGACGACATATATTTAAAAAATTATACAAACTGTACAACGACATGACAACATATAAAGATTAAAGGAGAATCGAAATAAATTGTAATAGAGTAAAACGATAAAATGCTTCAAAAAGGCATCAAAAACTAAAAACGACCAATACATGAAAACGTCGACAATCCAAAAAACGACACTAAAGGACAACAATACAAACAACAACGTTACCACAATCAATTAAAACGACATGAAAAGCGAATATGACAACTTTATACAGAGTTGAACAACTTATATATCAAAACAATAGAGGTATCAGGGGGCCAAACAAAGAAACCAAAATTTTAATGTAGCTTAAATAAAGATTTAATAAAGCTCAATTTGCTTACATATTTTTTAAGTTTTATCTAAACATCTACGTCATAATTTAAAACTAGTGTTCCTATCTTTGTATTTGTAATAAGATATGCAAAAATAATTATCACACTATTTAATATTATATTGTCATTATTTTCTCAAGTAGAGGATAACAAGTGCAATTTTCGTTAAAAATATACCTTCTAAATTAGAGATAAAAAACTTACTTATTTTATAAAATTTACAAACTATGAGAAGAAAATAAATGCCATAAGATTTACAAAAACATGTTGCTTTTTACAATAATATATGGGTATTACAAATAAAAGATCATAACTAAATATACCAATAAACCATGTAAAACTTTTTGAAAAATGCAATATAAAACATTTAGACAAATCTATCAACATATATGTATATAAATAAACACACAAATTTCAAATGTATTTAACATAATTTTTTTTTCAATTTTATGCTTGCCCTAATATGATATAACAATTGCTAGTTGCTAAAACCAATAAATTTTAAGAAACCAATAAGTTGTTGATAAAAATTAAGGAGAAAAAAAAAGTGAAAAGAGTTGAAGATAAACTAGAAAAAATTTGAAATTAAATAGATTCTTAATATTTATAGATTAGAGAAATAATTAGTTTAATTTTGAATGAGTTTAAATATAGAAAGTTGATATATAATGAGAAAAACTATGAATTAATTGATGTTTTTTAAAGAATCATGAATTAATTGAACTAATATATAAACACTTACATATATATATATACATGGGCATCAATCCAGTAGGTATTTTTTTTTTTACCTTTGTATAGGTATTAATTTGATCAATAAAAATTTAACATGCACATTTTTTTATTGTAAATAATAAGAAAGAAAAAGAACGTTAATGATATACGTCTTTTCATACATTTTATTATAGTTATTAGAACTCCGCCGCTGAATAGAGGTGAACGATCCATACGTGAAAACGATGCCGATCAGAAAGGATTACATCAGCATTTAAAGCTGACAACTTACCTGAAAAGGATTGCTCAAAAAAAAAAAAATTACCTGAAGAGGACAACAAAGGAAACGACAACAAAGCATCATAATTCTTTTTTCTTCTTCTTGTTTATTTATTTTTCCTGGACGTTGGAACGAAACATCACAATTCACAACAACCAATACCCAAAACCACGACAATCATAGATAGAAACGAGATTAAAATTCAAAAACTATAACCTGAAAGGGCGAGAACATTGACAACAAAATATAAAAACGACATGAGCAATTTAAACGACAACGCATTTTGAGCTACAAAGTAGTAAAATGACAATTTCCGGAAAAGGACAACAGTATATACGACAATATATAAGATCCTGGGAAGGAATTGGAGCCGACGAGCCGAGCCACTTATCGGCGAGGACTTGGATGTCTCTGTTTCTGGAAGCTAAGCGTAACTTGAAGAGATTCGTTCTGAGATTGATGTGGCTTGAGGCATGGCCATTACGTGGCAGTCGGTTGTTTTCGATTTAGACAGTACTAAGTGTACTCAAAATTGTAACAAATTTTTAGCGTGACAAGTGAGTTGATAATATTTAATTAATAAATATAATTAATTAATTTATATTAAATTTTAATATATTAATTAAATTATGTTAATTTAAATATTGTTAGTATTAAAATTCTAGTATAAATTTTGATACACTTAATATTATCATTTTAATTTTAATCTGCTAAGATAGTTTCACACGTATCCGATTCAGTGCCAATTCTGTCTTTTAGAAGAGTCTAGAATATGGGAGTTAGGTTAGCATTGTTTAAGCTCTAACTAGTTGTAGTCAATCTGATAAGATTGGTCTGTTTTTCTTTTTAGTCAATCTGTTACAGCCTTCTAAAAATCTGTTAAGCTGTAACTAGCTGTAACAGGATTTTTTTCTTTTTTTCAATCAAAAAACTGTTGAGATTGGTCAACAGTTCCCACGATTAGGTGCTTAGTCAATACAATTTAGTTATGTTCTCTGTAATCAGATTCATATATATATTGAAAAGTCTAAGGACTCTCTAGTTAACGAGAGCATCATTCTTCCAGATTCATTTTTCTAGTACTTTCTCTCGTTTTCTCTTCAACCAAACACTAGTTATTTTCCTATTTTGGTCAAACTATGATCATTTTCAAACAAAAACTGTTAACTTGTGACATATTTATCTTGTCGATTATGAAGCTTCTTTTATAAATACTCTTAAATTTCACTTTGTTGACTTCCATATCCTCGAAAATTTACAAGAAAAAACAATACACGAAACAGAACAAGAGAACTACATACACGGTCATTTAATATCTTTGTACTCTTTGTTTTGTTAAATTGTTTGGTTCAAAATTTCAAAGATCAAAACGACACTAAATAATATATCGTCGCTGTTGACCACCAAATTATGTTACATTACAAGAAAGAACAAATAATATTGTTCAAGCATTAAGACATTCATTGATCGAGCATAATAAAACT
Organism: Parasponia andersonii; assembly: GCA_002914805.1. Classification (NCBI taxonomy): domain Eukaryota; kingdom Viridiplantae; phylum Streptophyta; class Magnoliopsida; order Rosales; family Cannabaceae; genus Trema; species Trema andersonii. The sequence goes on from JXTB01000011.1 coordinate 1,705,626, forward strand.
CTCTAGGTTCAATACTTGATGCCATACTTCAGCCGACTTACTGATTTTTCTAATTATTACGTGAATCAGGAGTAAGAGACGACCACATAAGCTATCTCAAATTACATTTATGGTGGCCTACTGACCTCGTGTTACATTGCATATATCCCTGATAAAAGCATCAAGGCTGTCATCAGACGATCCACCTTTATCAATGGCTCTTAGACACACATCTCTAAGTTCTCCTGCTCTTAATCTCGTTTCTTTCACCTCCTCACTTTCAAAATCCATAAACTTTCTCACAAGCTCTGCAATTTCATCTCTTTTCATCACAAAATTTTCACAACTACCCACACCTCCCTTAACCCTTGACCCAATCTTCCACTCCTCAACAATCTGTCTACCATTGGGAGCTTGGTCCAAAAACAGAGGAAACGTAAGCATTGGAACACCACCAAAAACAGCTTCTAAAGTAGAGTTCCACCCACAATGAGTCCAGAACCCCCCAACAGAGGAGTGACACAACACCCTCAATTGGTCACACCATGGCACAACCAGCCCCAACTCTCCAGACCTGTCTTTCAACCGAGGAGCGTCAGAGCGAGCCACCCACAAAAATCTAACACCGCTAGTCCTTAACCCATCAGCTATTTCGTCCATTTGGGTACTCGAAACCGAGAGAAAACTCCCCAGTGAGATGTACAAAACGGACCCTTTTGGCTGAGAGTCCAGCCATTGAAGATAGCTTTGAGAGCTTGGAGAGCTGCTGTGTTGATGAAGGTCTAAGTATGGAATAGCAGGGCCAATTGGGTATACAGGGAAGGCAAATTCTGATCTGAGAGTGTCTATTGCTTGGGGTTCGAGCTCGTAGACTGAGGTGAAGAGTAGATATTGAGCTTCTGGGACTTCGGATATGCACTCCAAGGCCAGTTTCAGGACCTTTTGGTCATTCTCAGTGAAGACTACATTAAGATCGGCTGTGTCCAACGATGATAGCCCTGGTACGTGCACCAAATTCTTGTTCCCACCATTTTCTATATCACAAAAGAATATTTTATATGCAATAAGAAAATGTCTATTACATTACATGTTGTCTCCATATATCTCACCATATCACGGAATTATATCACGGAATTATTAAACGTTTCAATTTTGAACGAGACAACTCTAGTACAAAACTTCAATAATACCTTAATTAATTATAAAATGATTCTAATTAATAAATTAAATTCCACGTTAATTATTTAAAATATAATTATAAGTAATCAATACCAAAATTATACTATAGCGGTACCGTGCACCACCTCCCATGACGTTACCCTCATAGTATTACTATTCAATTTCATCCAAACCACTAGCATCATCACTGAGTCAAGCAAATAAATATAAAATGACAAGTGTCATAATTTTAGAGCTTTCGTGGAGAATGTAGGTAAGCATTTAGGTGTGTTTAGCTAAGAAAGTAATAATTTTTAATTTTAGTAAATTCATTAAAATTAAAACTTTCAATAATTGGAGAGAACATGTTGTACTACTTGAATATGAAAAATAATTTTTATTATAAATAATAAAAGAAGGAGAATAAAAGGAAAAACGAGAAATATTTACTTACTTGAGACAAAGTCAAGTGGGGTACTGTTATTTGCTGAGAAAAGATTAAAATAATGTAACATGGTGAAAAATGAGGCCGACATGGTCCAAGATAAGGCCACCGGAATATTCCTTCGTTTTCCAACGTTGATTCCCCAAAGTACCTCTACATCGGCAATGATGGCGGTCAACTGCGTCGTTTGGAGCCGATCCAGGAGCTGCTCAAAGGGAGCTTCCATCTTAGTCATGACAGCTTCGTAGAAGGCTGGGAAGTCGGCGGCTTTGAGCCGCTCCGGCGGGATGACGCCGTTGGGTATGGTGGCTAAGCGGATATTAGTCGGCTTGTGTTCGGAGCCGATTAAGCCGAGCCACTCTTCGGTGACGACGAAGGTGATGAGGATATCCGGTTTTTTTGAAGCTAGGAACTTGCAGAGGTTCATCATGGGGTTGATGTGGCCTCGGCCAGGGAATGGCATCGCCACCACGTGGCAGACGGTGGTTGGTTTGACGCCGGAGGAAGTCATCTTTGTTGATCCAACGATGGATTTTGTTGGAGATTTTGCTTGAGCAGAGATTGTGTTTGTTTGTAGAGATTTTGGATTGAAGGAAATGGTGAGATTAAGGAAATAGAGGACAGTTCTTCTTTTCTTCTTTTTCTTTTTAAATAAAGAAAAAAAGAAAGAGACAAAAAAAAAAGTTACATTGAAAACACATATCACAGAAAGCTAGAGATTATAAATAATCAGCAAAGGGCTAACCGCTACAATAAGTCAAAAAAATACGTTGTCAATAACTGTACTCAAACAGTACCAATGTACCTTTGTCCCAAATAATAGTAATTAATTCTAGGCAAATGAGATAATTCGACGTGACGAGGATATAATTCTAGGCAAAAGTTACCCAAAAAACACTAATTCTTTTCCTTCAAAAAGACTTATTAGAAGCATGGAATTTCATAAGTATTCCAATAATACATGTTTAATAATAATGTAATCCACTTAATGGCCATAGCATTGAGTTATATCGTTGATGAAAGATTCAAGATTAGCTTCAGCTGATCCTCCTCTTGCAATTGCTGTCTGACAGCTTAGTTTTAGCTCTCTTGCTCTTCTCCTGATATTTTTACCCTCACTATTTTCAGGATCCATAAACCTGAGCACCAGTTCAGAAATCTCCTCTCTAGTCACTACTCTATTTACTTCTTTCATTTCTCTCACCCTCCATCCAACTTTCCAATCTTCCACAATTTGCTTTCCATTAGGGGGCTGGTCAAAAAATATGGGGAAAGTCAACAGTGGGACCCCAACAAAGAGAGCTTCTAGAGTGGAATTCCATCCACAATGAGTCCAAAATCCGCCAATAGAAGGATGACACAACACCCTCAATTGGTCACACCAAGGTACCACCAACCCTTTGTTCCCACAGATCTCTCTGATTAGTCGAAAATTGTCTCCACGAGCCACCCACAAAAATCGAACGCCAGATTTAGGCACCCCAGCAATTATTTCTTCCATCTGGGTTTTTGAGACTGAGAGGAAACTTCCTAATGAAATGTACAGAACAGAGTTTGAAGTTTGAGAATCCAACCATTGGAGATAGTTGACTTCATCAGTTTGCCTTTTGGGGACATTGACTTTAATCTCAGGGTATGGTATGGCTGGCCCAATGGAGTAGACAGGGAAAGGGTATTTTTCTTTTATTGAGTTTATGACTAAGGTCTCAATCTCGTACACTGTATTGAGTAAGAGAAACTGTGCTTTTTCCAATCTTGAAATGCATTCTAAGGCAAGCTCTAGGACTCTTTGGTCATTTCCTTGGAAGATTGAAGGAAGTTCTTGTACATGAAGAGGTGAAACTCCAGGGACACAATCTACATAGTCCTTTCCATGTTCTATTATAGAAATTAAATTGAAACATAAACCAACTCCCAATTAATGTTCAAAATCAACTAATAAGATATAAACAAGTTCATGGTACATGAACTTGTTAGAGCTACATGATATACCTACCTTGGAAACATCGATTTTTTATGAGATCATAAGAGTGAAACATGGTAAACACCGAAGCTGACATAGTCCAAAGCGAGGCAACTGGAATGTTCCTTCGGTTTCCGGCTGTGACCGCCCAAAGCAGTTCGGTGTCGGCTACGATGGCGGTGACTGGTGGCTGAATTTGATCCAAGACCTGCTCAAAGGGGGCTTCCATTTTAGTCATAACAGCTTCGTAGAAGCCAGGAAAGTCGAATTCTCGAACCAGCTCAGACGGAATGATATTGGGTATGGTACTGAATTGTATTTGGTTTGGTTTCGGATCATCTTTGATGAAGCTGAACCACTCTTCGGTGACAACAAAGGTTAATAGAACGTCATCTTTGATGGCAGCTAGTGACTTGCAAAGGTTAATCATGGGGTTCACATGGCCTCTACCCGGGTAAGGCACTACCAGGACATGGCACACTCTGGTTTTTCCTCGGAAAAGCTTGACGGTATTCATTTTTTAAGGGAGTTTTAGTGATCTTTTAACTTGATGAAGCCGGAGGAGAATATAGAACTTGCTAAATAGTGAATTATTTCCCAATAAGACACAAAGAAGGAAAAGAAAATGAACTAATTAGTTACAATTATGAGCTTCGTCGAAAAGAAAAAAAAAGTTACAATAACGAGGAGGAGACCGCTCACCAGGTCTTTTTTTTTTTTTGAAACCCTAGTGCTAGAACCATTTTTCAGCTACCGAGGCTCGATCATTGACCCCACAACTCACGCTTTGCTCAGTTGGTCAACAGGTCATTTCCTTTGTTTTGTTTGTGCACTCAAGGCCCAAAAAGTTTTTTTTTTTGGTTAATAATAAATGAGCCTGGAGTGTTATTGAATGATCTGCGTCTCTAAAACATGAGTAAGCTGTCCATGATATTACAGCACATGTGGCACATTCACATTTGTCCTTTTCATGGGAAATACTAGTTGCATATTAATGAAAGTTAATATTATCATTGATTTATGATTTTCAAATTCTTATAAACGTGGAGGTAAACGAATTTAAAATGTTCTGTATTATAGTTGAATTTTAATTATTTTCATTGTAATTTAAAACTTATAATTTATAAAATATTAATATAAAATGTATTCAGTAAAAATATTAATGTGGTTTTAAAATTATGTTTTAATGAAGTAAAATTCAATTATTTTTCTTGTTTCATAAGCATATTTTATTGTCATGTATATAGTATGTATATGTTCTTTTTTAATAAAAATTACTATAAATTATGCAATATCAATTATTTAGTATTTCCTAAAATTTTAAGTGAAAATTCTCAATAAAATCAAAATTATCAGAACCTAATATTGGCACCTGGATATCGACATTTTTATCATTGGGTTCAACTTGCTAAGGGCATCCACTAATTTGGTGTAAAATACTATTTTAGTGTCAAAATCTCTCTCCAATGCAACACTAAATCCTATATTAAATTCGATATAGTGAATAATATTATAATATTCAAATTTAGTGTAACACTATTCAAACTTTCTTATTTTGATTATAACCCACCTTGATTCTTACAAATTTACAAATAATCTTTTTTATTTGTAGTGAATTAATTTAATTTATATTTAATTTAATTAATTGATTAATATTTAAACTAAAATTAAGTAAATAATACAAACTTTATTATTTAATTTTTAGTATTGTTTGTTTACTAGAATAATTTTTTCCAATAATTTACGATAATTTGTCAATTAATATATAGATGTAATAATTAAATTAATTCTTAAGGACTAAAAAGATAAGGAATAAAAAAAATATTTTTTTTTAGTATAAGTTTTGGTTCAATGAATTGGAATTCAATTCATAATTCATGAAAGACAATGAAACTTACACCATTTTGGTATTATAAGTCGGAGACAACCTAAATGTCAATTCTCGACCAGTATCACCCATATAATAGTAAAAATCGACTCATATAAAGTCGTGGTCATGAGTTCAAATGCTCCATAATCTCTTTCCGAGTTTTAAATATAAAGATTTATTTTCTACCGACAAGCACCTAGAGTACCTGGTAAGAATTGCCACAAAGGAGACAACTCAGGACTTCAACTCTCGACCGCAACCGACCAAGCTTTACCACCAGACTACCCCAATATTCGACCTTAGTGAACCAAGGCTCAACACCAAACCATCCCCACTCAGTGTTAGGTCCAGAAAATGCTAAATGATGTTGGTCACAAAACGTGGTCAGTTTTTTATTTTTGTACATCTCTCTCTCTCTCTCTCTCTCTCTCTCTCTCTCTCTCTTTCTTTCTCTCTTTTTTCCTTTGTAAGTACCAATGTTGCAATCTTTTTTTTCCAGCTAAGTGGTCAGTTAGGCATATGTATCTTGATGGTGATGCCTTGAATATTATTAAGAACGTAACTTCCGAGAAAAAAAAAAAAGAAAGTAGATATTGTAGTCGAAAGAACATATAGTAGTCTATGTTGAAATAGAATGATTTATGTATTTAATTCTTATGATTATGATTCTTTCCTAATTCTAGTGTGACCAAATCAATAGGATTATTATAGGAGATTTTCTAGTATCAATAGACAGCTTGCATTCTTGGGATATCTTCCCTATATATACTAGTACAAACTCAATGAAATATATGAATAAAAAAGAGAGATTATCACTTCTTCAATAGTCCGCATACATGCACAGAAAACAACACAAAAAGAGTCTCGTCATCGATATCAGAAAAATACTGTGTAAACACCCCACTTAACATATTCATTAATGATTTTTATTTCTTTTTTCATTGGCAATTTTAAAAATACGTACTAGCACTAGCTCATCAACATCGACTCCGCAGAAACGAAAGACAAAGAAAACATAAAAGTTTAAATAGCACTCGTGGAATGCAAGCCAATACATAGAACTTAACGTAACAGATCCAAACATTAGAAACTTTATTTTTCGAAAACAATGGAAAATAAAAACTTAATGACGATGTCGCCCTTGTGAAATGTCTCGGATAAAAGCATCAGTGTTGGTGTCAGATGAGCCACCTTTGGCGATTGCTTGATGACATGATTTTTGAAATTCCTTGACTCTTCTCCTCATTAGTTTCCCATCATTGCTTTCTGGATCCATGAATCTCTTAACAAGCTCCGAAATTTCGCTTCTCATCACCAAACTCTGGTCTGTCGACTCAAATACTATCTCGTTTTTTAACTTACATCCAATCTTCCAATCATCGACAATTTGCTTGCTATTAAGCATTTGGTCCGCACCGACAGGACAAGTCAACATTGGAACCCCAGCGAAAATGGCTTCCAAAGTCGAATTCCACCCGCAATGAGTCAAAAACCCACCTACAGAGGGATGGCACAACACCCTTATTTGGTCACACCAAGGAACAACAAGCCCGTTTTCACCACAGCCGTCTCTTATCTCCGAGGTTTTGTCACGTGCCACCCACATTTGTCTCGTGCCACTACTTCGTATACCGGCAACGATTTCATCCAATTGGGCACTCGAAACTGAAAGAAAACTCCCAAAAGAGATGTACAAAACAGATGATTTTGGTTGAGAATCTAGCCACTGGAGATTGTTTGGGACAATATTTGTGTCACTAGAAGAATCTTCGAGCTGGAAGGGAGGAATGATAGGTCCGATGGGGTAGATGGGGAAGAGGAATTCGGCCTTGAAAATGTCAAAGACTTGGGATTCGAGCTCGTAGACCGAAGTGGATAGAAAGTATTTTGATTTTGACGCCACAGAAGCAGCTTCCACTAGTGTTTGCACGATTTTTTCAGACTCTTTGCGGAAAAGTGGGCCTGATAGATCAGCCAAACGAGTTGGAGAAATTCCGGGGATGTAGTCTACAACTTCGTTGCCTTGTTCTTTGACATGAACCGACACGTAGACACAAATTACTAACTGATTAGTATATAAACAACCGCAGAAGAATGAAAATTTTCATAGAAAAAACCTGTGTTTTGTTCAATATTTTTTCTATAAACAAAAAAAAAAAACAATAATTATTCACAATTACAAAAATACAAATAATTAGACAAAAAATGTGCGATCCCAAACTTCATTATGACACTCAATTCTATACAAAGTGAAAAGAGTCCATAATAACATGATGCATGGTATTTCTTTTTCTTTTAACATAATTATTATTATGTGTGCATATAATTTTGAGTGATTATTTTAGAATATTGATTATTTTTATTCACAATTATTCTTAAGAAATTTTACAATGAAATGTTTTCGAAGTAAGTTTATTGATACAAATCTCTTATGTGTAATAAGTCAATTATTTGAATATGATAATTTAGTGTTTTAATTAATCAGAACTAACTGATTGGATAAGTAGTTTAATGCCAATTTTATAAATTATAAAAAAAAATTTGATGTTTTATTAAATGTTTTTTTTTATTTGATTGTAATAATGATTTTGTATACGGTAGAATTCCAGAATTTTCTAGTTGATGATTAAACTATCTTTATATATATTATTGTGCTTACATCTGTTTATTACTTATATTTTAATAATATAAATTATATATATTGCATATAGAGGAAACCGACTTAGTTGTATCGGTAATCCCCTTGAACTCCATAAATTGATGACAAGGTTATTATGAGACTTTCTTCTCTTCACATGTGTTTCCCTCTTTTCTTCGTCAACCGCTCTTTCACAAAGTTATACAAATATATAGATTACTAAAAGACACTCTTAGACTTTTACCTACTTGTTTTTAGTGCAAAGTAAAGTTATCGTGTACTCTCACATGGTTTAAAGCATTTCTAAGGTAATAATCGTGATTGTTGTTGCTTTCAATGATCAATTTCTTTTTGTGGTTTGTGTATAAAAGGAAAAAAAAAAATATTATGGTTATCGATAGTAAGAATTATATGTATATTTACTTGTTTAAAGAATCAAGTTATATGAGTATGTGAACTTTTAGAGAAACCTTTTTCTTTATACGCAAATAATTATTGGTGTGTTGTCTTCTACTTGAGATAATAAAACTTAAGACTTGGAATTAATTTTGTACATGTTTGATAACTTGTTAAATTTTCCTATGTAATTTTATATAATTGGGAAGCAATTTTGAAGTAAAAGAATTAATTGTGATACAGTTAAGACTGATTTCTTTTATGATAATATTTGTTTTAGTCTAGAAGGTTATCACATTCGTAGTTAAAGTAAGTATTTGTATTTGTTATAAAAGATGTCTTTAGTCTTATGTGATTTATACAGTACATAATTCTTTGTTTGTTAGTTATTAAGATTTAATGGGGCCACGTATAAATGTTTATCAATGGTTTTCTTAATATTTTTAATTTTTCGTAGACAAAATGCTTGGTTCTTTTTTTTTTTTTTTTGGTTATATTAACTTTTAAAAAAAATTATGTATTATCTCAGAATCTTTTATAAGAAAAGAAATCTCGGGACTGTTTTACTCTTTAAAGTTCAACGTTTTAGTTGATTAACTAGTTTTGGTTGGACCAAGTCATTATAAAAATAATTCATCAAACATAAAGTTAGATTTAATATAATTTATTATATTGACAATTTTTAGGCATATGTCTTTTGTATCTTGAGCTCCGAGTATTTTACAAACAGAAACTAAAAAGCTCTGAATTAAGATAAGTAACATTATACCTACAATATAAGAAACTCTTTATTTCTGTGAATTTGTGAAATTTGTAGATATAGATTCTGTAGATATGTGTACATACATATTTGTCATTCAGCTTTGCATAAGACATGAACACATGGTGTATTTATATTATCTGACGAGTATTGGTGAATAGAGTGTGGCCGGCCAGTACCCAAATATATGATATGGTCTTTTCAGGGACACTCTGGTCCTTTCGGGAATTTTATGGTTCTTTCAGGAATACTTTGACAACGGTATAAGGTAGACCTTTGCTATAAAAAGAGGGAATTTTCTGGGGCTCGAGACCTCCATATAGCTCATGATATATTACATGTTTTCTGAGTGGCTCAGTATGTAATTTACGGTCTTATCAGGCAATACAATATACACAGGGATCTCAACCATATGAGTATGTTCTTTATTATATGAACCCTGTATCTGCATATATTACTTACTGAGTTTTATACTAATAAATATTCTTACGTTGCAGGGGATACTGATGATGTATGAGTTTAAAAGAGGAGTGCCGACTTTCTGACTGTAGCTTGTGTAAATGAGCATTTTAACGTTGTGGTTTTCTTAGAGGGAATTTTGAATCTATTTTGTCCTTATATATTATGAAAGACTACATGAGAGGTCTATTTCGTGAGTTTGCATATTTATGTACATGTTAAATACTATGTAAAATTATCAATGGAGTTTTTCTTTATGTTTCTAGAAAGTTGAAAAAGTTTTAATTTTCTACTATTTTATCAGTTCTAAGTCAAGTAGCTTCTCCCGATCTCACTAAATATTTTTACAAATATCATTACATACGTATAAGGAAATGAGAGATGTTATAGTTGGTATTAGAGCTTATATTTTAAAATAATTCTGAAGATTGCTTACATATACACATCAAGAAGGAAAAAAGGCTTCACTCCTCTGTAAGTTTTTGTTATATATTTTGATATCTGCTATAATTTTTTTTAAAAATTACATTCATATTCTGGTAATGAATATTATTGGGTATAATTGGAGCTATAGATTCTAGGTGTCAAGATATCAGTATGGTGACTACTTGGGGTTAAGATAATTTCGAGAGGGGTGCATCTTCTTCACAGGGTGGTAATCAGGTTGAATAGTTCGCTTCTTTGATACAAAATATTTTGGAGCAATATATAAGACAAGAAAATCAACCTAACCCTCTACCACCACCACCTCAACATAGGCTGGATGCTAATGAAAGTATTCGAGAAAGATTCAAGAAACTCCAGCCTCTGACATTTGATAGTGGGATTGATCCAATTCAAGCAGAGTAGTGGATTAAGATCATTAAGCGTATGTTGGCTTACGCCAAGGTTCCTGATGTAGATAAAGTCACATGTGCTAGTTTTATGCTAAGACATTATGCTGAGTACTGGTAGGATACCATGAGTACTATTTATCATGTCACTACTATGACTTTGGAGCAATTTATAGAATTATTTTTCGGGAAGTAATTTACAGACGCTATGAGAGTTAGCAGAAGGGTAAAGTTTGCTAATTTGAAACAAGGAGAGATGTCTGTTGCCGAATACATCTGCAAATTTAATGAGTTATCACGATATGCACCTTACGTAGTTGCAATTAATGAGCTCAATGTAGATTAATTTATGCAAGGTCTGAGGAAATCTATTGTTAGAGACTTGAAATCAGGTGGAATTCAAGGTATACTGTTTGCTTAGATAGAAGACAGGGCACTAGATATTGAGCAAGTAGAGAAAGATGTTTTGGATGAAGAAAAAATTAGGAGAGAAAGACAGGCTCGAGAGATGTGAAAGGGTTTTAGACCTAGTTTTCAAGGAAATAGAGGAGGACAGATTCAAATTCAACATCCTCAAGATATGAAAAGGAAGGGAGCTCTAGCTCAACACACAAAATTTGATAAGAGTAAGTGTCCGAGAACTGACCAATGGACTACTATTATTACTTTACCACCTTGCCCATTATATGGGAAGAATCATTCTGGAGAATGTTGTAAAGGTGCAGGGCTATGCTACAAATATGGTAAAAGTGGTCATTTTATTAACAAATTACCTTGAAGTGAAAAATGATCAAAAGAAACCTGGCGGGAAGCAGTATGCTATGGCTGAGACAATTGTTGTAGATGAGACTAAGTCAGACCTATCCGTTATCACATGTGAGATTTTTATTTTTAGCATCATAGTTCACGCATTAATAGATTCAGGATCCACACATTCACATATATCATTAATATTTGTGAGGAGATTGGGTCGTCTAATAGATCAAAGAGAACTCCATTCAGTACCACACTTTCTTCTGGAGAGATTATGTATTCAGACAAAATTTTGAGAGCTTGTCACATTGTAGTGGAGGATAGAGAATTATTTGCAGACTTGGTTGTGCTTGATATAAATGATTATGAGATTATTTTGGCTATGGATTGGCTATCGAAATATTGTGCTAAGATTGATTGTAAAAAGAGGATTATGAGATTTTATCCTTTAGATGCTGATCAATTTATACTTGTGGGTACTCAAAGTAAAGCAAAGTTTCCTTTGATATCAGCTATGAAAGCTCAAAAATTGTTAGAAAAAGGTTGTGTAGGATATTTGGCCAATATTGTTGATACATCTATGGAGCAAAAATTAAGACCAAAAGATGTGTAAATTGTGCAAAATTTCCAGGACGTATTTCAAGAAGATTTGCCAGGTTTGCCACCTGTAAGTGAAATTGACTTTGCTATTGATTTGGTACTAGGTACTGCACCCATTTCTAAGACACCTTATAGGATAGCACCAGCAGAGTTGAAGGAATTAAAGACTCAATTACAAGAATTACTAGACAAAGGATTTGTACATCCTAGTTTTTCACCATGGAGTACACCAGTCTTTTTTGTAAAAAAGAAAAATGGAACTATGCGGTTGTGTATTGATTACAGAGAGATTAACAAAGGGACAATTAAAAACAAGTATCTCTTACCACGTATTGATGATTTATTTGATCAACTGCAGGATGCTTCTATATTTTCGAAGATTGATTTGAGATATGGTTATTATTAATTAAGAGTAAGAGAAGAAGATATTCCGAAGATTATCTTTAGAACTCGGTATGGCCATTATGAGTTTCTAATGATGCTATTTAGTATGACCAATGCTCTAATAGTGTTTATAAACCTGATGAATAGGATATTTAAGGAATTCTTTGATAAGTTTATTATTGCGTTTATCGATGACATTTTAGTATACTCACAATCTAGATAAGAGCATAAAGAATATTTAAGAATCATCCTTCAAATATTGAAAGAGAAGGAGTTATATGCTAAATTCAAGAAATACGAGTTCTAGTTAGAAAAAGTATTATTCCTTGGTCACGTTGTTTCTTAAGATGAGATTTTTGTTAATCCAGCCAAGGTTGAGCCAGTTAATAATTGGTCTAGACCTACCAATATAACAGAAGTCATGAGTTTTCTAGGTTTAGCCAATTTTTACAGAAGGTTTGTCGAAGGATTCTCTAAGATAGCAATGCCACTTACACAGTTGATAAAAAAAAGTAACAAGTTTATATGGACTAATAAGTGTGAGAAGAGATTTCAAGAATCGAAGCAGAGATTAATTTCAGCACCAGTATTGAATATATCTTTTAGTATAGAAGGATTTGTAATTTATAGTGATATTTCAAAACGAGGTCTTAGATGTGTTCTCATGCAAAATGGGAAGGTTATTATTTATACTTTTAGACAATTAAAGGATTATGAGTGTAAGTATCCCATTTATGATTTAAAATTAGCAGCAGTAGTATTTATATTGAAGATTTGGCGATATTATTTATATAGTGTTCATTGTGAAATTTTCACTAATCATAAAAGTTTGAAATATTTGTTTACTAAGAAAGAATTATATATGAGACAATGACGTTGGTTAAAATTGGTAAAAGATTATGATTATGACATCAGTTTTCATCCCAGGAAAGTTAATGTTATTGTAGATGCGCTCTGTAGAAAATCATTCGGTAGTTTGATAGTTTTACATGAGTTGGAGAAACCTTTATAGGGAGATTTATGTAGATCTAGTATTGAGTTAATAACTGATAAATTATATGCTATGACATTATAGTCTACCCTATTAGGTAAGATTAAATAGAGACAGAAGGAAAATCTTGAGTTGATTAGATATAAAGAATTAGTAGATTCGGGAGAAAAAGTCAGATTTTAATATTTCTACTGAAAGAGTTATCAGCTTTCAAGCTAGACTATACCTACCAGATGACAGAAATATCAAGGAAGAAATTCTAGTAGAAGCACACAATACTCCCTATTCAGTCCATCTAGGTACTACTAAAATGTACAATGATTTGAAAATTCATTACTGGTGGGCAAGAATAAAAAAAGGATATTTTCAAGTTTGTAGAACGTTGCTTAACATGTCAGCAGATTAAGGCTGAGTACAAGAGACCAGCAGGAGAGCTACAATCATTTTAGTTACCTAAGTGGAAATGGGAGGAGATAGCCATAGATTTTGTGATTGGGTTACCAAAGACAATATCTCACCAAGATGCAGTATGGGTTATAGTTGATCGACACACCAAGGTAGCTCATTTTATTCTAATTTCTATGATCTATTTCATGAATAAACTTGTAGCATTGTACATTAAAGAGATTGTTAGATTTCATGGAATTCCAGTTTCTATAATTTTAGATTGAGATGCCAGATTTACTCTAAAATTTTGGGAAAATTTACATCGAACTTTGGGAACTAAGTTGAAATTTAGTACTGCATTTTATCCTCAAACAGATGGTCAGACTGAGAGGACTATTCAGATCTTAGAAGATATGCTCAGAACTTGTGTCATAGATTTTTAGGGATCATGGAACCTTTACCTACCACTGATTGAATTCTTATATAATAACAGCTTTCAAGCGACAATTGGTATTGCACCTCTTGAGATGTTGTATGATAGAAAATATAGATCTCCCGTTCACTGGGATGAGGTTAGGGAGCGACTTTACTTGGGCCCAGATATTGTTAGAAATAAAGCTGAGATAGTTGAGAAGATTAGAAAGTATATGATAACAACTTAAAGTAGACAAAAATTTTATACAAATCTAGAACGTCAACCTTTACATTTTTTTGTTAGTGATAAAGTATCTCTTAAGGTAGTCACTATGAAAGATGTCATGAGATTTGGAATGAAAGGAAAATTAAGCCCAATATTTATAAGCCTATATGAGATCTTTAAGAAAGTTGGAAATGTCGCTTATAGGCTTACCCTAACCCTAGAGTTATCAGGTGTACACAATGTCTTCCATATTTCTATACTAAGAAAGTATGTATCAGATCTATCCTATATTCTTAGCTAGGAGCCACTTGAATTGGATCCAAAATTAACCTATAAGAACGTCCTATTCAGATTTTGGACAGAAAGAAGAAAGAACTAAGAAGCAAAAAGATTCCTCTAATGAAAGTCCTATATCAAATCCATTCCGTAAAGGAGGCTATGTGGGAACGAGAAGACAAAATGAGGAACCAACATCTATAGTTATTCGGTAAGAAAATTTTAAGGAAGAAATTTTTATTAGCAGGGGAGGATTGTGAGATCCCAAATTTCATTATGACACTCAGTTCTATACAAAGTAAAAAGAGCCAATAATAACATGATGTATAGCATTTCTTTTTCTTTTAACATTATTATTATGTGTGCATGTAATTTTCAGTGACTAGTTTAGAATATTGGTTATTTTTATTAACAATTATTCTTAAGAAATTTTACAGTGAAATTGTAAAAACCCGGAATTCTCGAGGGTAATTTGGACAATTTACAAATTTTCCGGATAAAATATTGTGGGGACTAATTTGCAAAAGTTTTGCTCAGATGGACTAAATTGCAAATTTTGGGGGACCAGATTGATAGAGATTTGAAATTTTGGGGACTTATGTGCAATTTTTGAAAAATTGCACAGCCCAATAAAAGGGGGCCACGTGCCTACTTTTTTTTCACCTCTCTCTCTCTCTTCTCTCTCCTCCCTCTCCCGATCTCTCTCTTCTCTCTCTCTCTCTCTCTCCCTCTCGGCCGAGCTCCGCAGGAGCGCTGATCCGCCGCCGCCCGCCGTCGCCCAGCCGCGGAACTGCCGCTGAAGCTCGCCAGCACCGCGCCGTGCCGTCCCCGGCTGCCTGGAAGCTCGCCGTCGCCGGAGAAGAAGAGAAAAGCCGTTCGAAGCTTTTCGGAAATTCGGCCACCGGCGACGATTCCGGCCACCGTTTGGCTCCAAACCGGTCTCTTTGGTTTCGTCTCGTCGCAAGGATCATCAAGGTATATATATCTCAACTCCATGTTGCCCGGATTGAAAGTTGCCATTTTTGGTCATTTCGAGTTTGTTGGTGTTTTTCTCGATCCGACCGTTAGATGGTGTTTTTAATTGCATTTTTGGAATGTACTCGGAAAATGGAGAAGTTTGATATATATATTGTGTAGTTTGGTGATCGGCACGAAAATCGAGATCGGACGGTCGAGATTTTGTCTCGTTTTGCGTGCCACCGGTCCGGTATGGACCCGGACCCGAATTTGACAAGTTATATGTCTAACCTAGCTATTTTGGGTGCTAGGAACCCAGCGAAGAGGTCCGCTTGTGGAATTGAAGCTCCGGTGAGGAAGTTGAGTTTTCGCACGAAGACGATCG
>JXTB01000011.1:1728143-1758670 GCA_002914805.1 Parasponia andersonii
TACTGCTTTCAAATTGTCTGTAAACTTATGCATGCCTTCCTGTTATTGGATATCTGTGGTGGATGATGATGATGATGATGATGATTGGTTTTAAAATTAATTTCATGTTTTTAGGTGAACATTCAATCTAGGTTTAGTGGTGTATACGAACTGTGGGAGTGGTTCACGGGATGGAATTCCAAATGCTTTTATTTAAATGGACTGATTTTATAAAAACTAAAACTTTTGACACTTTTCAAATAAATTAAGGAATTTCCCACCAAGTGAAATTCTCCTTTTGCCACTAGCCCGGGTTTTGGGTCGTGACAATATATATAATTATTATTTGTTTAATTAAAATTATTATATACGTCTTTTTAAGGTACAAGATATATAGAGAGAAAAAGTATTAAATAATGTGTATTTATTATTATTATTATTTTTTATAACTACTCAAAATCAAAGTAACCGTTAGATAAATAATCCAATAGCTAAAAAATACGAGCTAATGATATGAAAATATGATTTTTTAACTTTTTACAAAAAAAAAAAAAGAGAAAAATCTTGATTTTTTAGTTCTTGCAAATTATAACTGTCCCGCTTGAATTCTTGCAAATTAATAGTATGACTTTTGAACTCTACAAATTTGTACCAGCAAGTTGAAAAAACATATATATCCCTCATTAACTTATCAAAAACTTTTAAATATTAATAAAATATTTATAATTTTTTTGTTAACTACGAAAGAAAATAATAAACTACAACAAAAAAAATAGTGTTAAAATTTCATAAAATCTATAATTCAAGATTTTTCTAAATGAATAGTTAAAAATAATTATAAATTTTTTTTCAAAAATTTCATTAATGTTTAGTAAGTTTTCATTAAATTGATGTGGGATATTACCATTTTTTTTTTACTATTAAAATCAGTTAATTAAGTATTAAGGATACAAATTTTCATAAATTTCAAATGTTAAAGTACTAATTTACATGAATATCAATTATTAATATATTGATTTGTAAAATTCAAAAGTTATGTATTTTAATTTGCATGATTTAAGAAAGTCAGACTACTAATTTGCAGAATTGAAAAGTCAAGTATTAAATTATAGAAATTCAAAAATTAAGATATTGTTGTAGAAAAGTTAATAATCAAGGTATTTTTATCTCATTCTCCCCCCCTCCACACACACATATATATATATGTAATTATATATTCATGTAGTGTAATTAAGAATTCTTACAAATTTTTTAATTGATCTAAGGCTTTAAGGATATGTGTGTGAGTTTGAAATGATTAGAGTTTCAAATTTTGATAGTGTGTGTTATTTACTTTTAAATTTGTAGTAAGTGGTAGTTATTATTTATATCTCACTTAAGAAAAAAAAAAGAATTCCTACAAATTTTATGCTCCTAACAAAGTAAAATTTGGGATATCAAAATATTGCACCGAAAACTTATATTAGTCATGTGATATTATTTTTAGCCACATAACTTAAAACGTTGTGATTACACTTTCTAAAAAGATGTGGTTGAAATAAATATCATGTAGTGTAAGTTTTTAATGTAAGATATTAGTGTCTCTAGTATTATTCTAGAACTACGCTACTATGGCCATTGGTATAAAAATTGTTTTTTTTTATATAAAAATTAATTTATTTAAAAAAATTAATTTTTTATTTATATATTTGTTTATTCTAACCTTTAAAAAAATGGAGAATAAACCGACGCATGACTTATAGGAATCGATATCTTGTTTTTAATTCTAGTATCTCAATTTTGTTCAACCAGTTCCCTAAAAAAAATCATTTCCAAACCAATTAACTAATTTTAAATATTAAAAACAAAACATAAAATGATAAAGTTAAAAGCTTAATAGGAAGTTTCTTTTTTTTTTTTTTCGATTCATTGGCTGAAAATCAATTAGATATCAAAATTTGGCGGAAAATATGAGTTCGACTTAATCGATATTCAGATTTTAATTGTTAGCTGTGTAATAAAATAAGGAAAAACAATGCACCCCTGTGAGGGGGACCAAATTATAGAGGTGAAAAAGAGAAGTCATAATAATACTAATTGATTTACAACAGCCGCTTGATATGTTAACTTATTATGTAGAAAATAGTCAAGACATAAGGAAAAGTCATAAATAATTATGTATAATAAACAACATGACGATGAGACAACCGCTTGTGCAATATTTGACAATCCATATTACATATGCTGCCTCCCACTATAACTATTCTCGTGATCATTTTATCTTCTCCGTATATATATATATATATATATATATATATTACAATTATTACCACAATGCTTCTGCAGTAAAGGTAATCTTTTATATATCTCTGGTAATAATAAAAGTTGATAAGAGGAACCAAATTATATATATTTCATTGCGTGTGACAATACCTTTAACCTTTGAATATTCTAATCGTTGATGACTTAGGCATCACAAGTAGGTACTCAACTGCACGCATATAGGTACCAGATTTTTGAATTATTTTTCAGGTACAAATTGTTTCAAATAATTCCGAAGTTCCTTGTACAATAAACATATTTATTTATTTAAAATTTCTTACATATCCCATAAATGCCGCATACAAGTACATCTTCCAAACCAGCAACCACCTCTTTCAATTTTTGCAATAATAAATTTTCCCAAGATCATGAAGAGCATTCAGATGCTATATCTACACACATCACAACTGCTATTAAATCAACCATTTGCTTATCGTTTTGTGATCAATTGGGTCTATATAACTTAAGATATATATATATATATATTTTTAAATATCTATTTTTATTCTTATTTTTTGAGTTTATGTCGTGGTATATCGAATTTAATGAAATTGCTAATTAGTTATTGGGTTTTTTAAACTTCTCTCAAGAGAGAGAGAAAGAGAGGGTCATAACAACTGCTCTTGGTCAATTTCTATATGAAAGGGTGAGTGTTAACTGTACTATAATATTACTAAAACTACTTAGTCTAAGAAGCAAATAATATCAACCGATATCTCTAGAATAATGAAATATATGCAGGCAATATAGACAATATAGAAACCGAAAATTTTCTTACTACAGTAGTAGTCTCGGTCAGCACCAACTATGTCACTATCAGTCAACCTTGCTAAAATATGCTGAAGGATTAAAAATGCATGTATAAACTCGTAGATAATTATCCTTCATATTTGTCTATGTCAAAGTTCATAATAATTAAGTTAATGTCAATCGTCAAACTCAAAAATGCAATTGGAATATTACACATAAATAAACTATTATTTATTAGTTTATTTATATGATTCACTTGATCTCTTGATTTTGATTCAAGACTGGTTAAAATAATGACTTATATAATATATTATGTGCCATGAATTACATTTATGATTAATAGGTTTGATCGACTTTGAATAGAATTCAATGACGATTTTAATGAGTTATTGACCTACATAGAGAAAGTAACTCGAATCCGGGGGCACTTCAAAATGTGCCTTACCCCGAGCTTGGCTTTGCTCGGGCAGGCCTTAAGCCGAGCCACTAATATATTGGAGCAAATAAATTTTAAAAAATGAGAAAGAAAAGATAAAAACTTAGCTCAGTGGGGTCAATTAGATTCCAAGAAGTCAAACCACGTTATAATTATTATTAAATAAACATACAAAACGACATAAAAGCTAAGCTAAGCGGCTCAATTCTATGGGCTTCGGCCCACCAACCCAATTGCCCAAGTAAGCAAAGCCGCCGCCAAACATGGAAATTACGTGAGCCATGATGAACTATGAAGTTTCATCTTGGTATGTTTCTAGATGATCAAGCTTCTTTTGTTCATTTATTTATTTAATTTTAAATAATTTCACTTTCTTTCCTTTTTTGTTTCTTTTGTTAAACATTTCACTTTCTTTTTTTCTATTTAGAGATTTCATGCTTTTGTATTTTAGTATTGTATACTTTATCATATAAAAACAAGAAAGCCAAAGTTAGCACTACCAACAAAATGATAAAATGAATAAAGTAAAAAAGATCGACCACATTTTTATTTTGATTTTTTTTTCCTTGCAATCTTAAGTACTCTAGCTACTATCATTTAGTAATGCATGGAATCTATGTGGATTTTTCCATTTATTAATTTATTCAATTATACTCTGACAATAATAAGAGTAACATAAATATAACTAGAATAATGTTAGAGAGACCAAATGTACCAAATTTTTACACTAGTTAAACTATCTCAAGTATTAGTATTGAAATGCCAATATAGACTGATCATAATCCCGTGGGTTACCTCTAAAATTGGTTAATTAAAATTAATTACATCGCTATATGTAGTGATGACCCATTAGGCTGGAATAAACGAAATGGAAAACCATATTGTGACATTGTGTAAGTCATAAGGAATATATCGTACTATGCCAAATTATTAAAAGCAACATGAATGAAGAATTTTGGGTTTGCCATTCACAGTTGAAAGTTCTCATTATGTCAACCTTTGGGACAATAAGTCATGAAACTTTTAAAGGATCATTTCTATGGACTTTATATATATAGCGCGTTATCAAAAGCATTTGCACTAAATTTAAGGACAGTAGTTCTACAATCGCATCAATCTATTAAGGCTAGTTTAGCTTACCCATTAATTAGACACTTTAACTAAATTTCTCCATGATTTTTCATTCACAAGTTTCTTTGGTATATTCTCCATTCTCTCTCTCAATTGCAAGTAATCATTAATTGTGACTCTTACGATCCTTATAAGCAAAGAATAAATTATTTATTCGAAATTATATGCATATTGTCAGATGTAAGTTAAAAAGTGAAGTACAGTTAAGAGCAGCGGCCTGAAATATTTGTCAGTATTGGTATTTTTTTTTTCTCTGGAATAAAGCCGTATTGGTATTTACTAGAGTGCTTATGCAATTTTTTTAATGTATTGTCCCATGTTATAGATGTTGAGGTACTAATGAGTACTATTAAGTAAATGCAATTAAAGAAAAAAAAAAAAAAGAAGAAGCAAAAGGTACTAACTATACGGAAAATATTGATGTCATCTACTCTTATAGTTTATTTCTTTACGTTAAAATATATATATATATATATATATATATATATATATATATATATATATATATATATATATAAAGATCTGTAGAAGAGTGTTTTGGGGTTTCTTTTGATTCTTCAAAAAGATATAGAAACATCGGAAGGGTAGTCATCATGATGGGGCCTTCGGAGATACATATGACTCATCAACCGAAATGATGTAGAGTTGAAAAGAACTTTTTTTTCCTCTTTTCCTTTTCTTGTTTTCCTTTTTTCATACTACCTTTTTTTTTTCCCTTTTTTATTGAAACAACATATGATAGACATATTTAACTTGAATCTTGTCGAAATCACTCATTTCATGCCGTAATGATTTTTACTCACTATTGCTAAAGCTTAATAATGCATTATGTATACCTTTGTTAATAAAAAGACAACCTAGGGATATAAAGATCACTTTTTCCCACACTCCCATTTCTTCACTATCCAAAAAAAGCGAAGGGCAACAAAATAATTTTACAATGGATGAAAGTATAATAGAGCCTTGCACCATTTTTTTTTTTTAAAAGAAGATATCCTAACCTATTTTTATCTTGGTCTTACAAATTGAGCGATAAAATAACAATAGTTCTCATAAAGCAAGTAAACGTGGATGTGGATGGAATTGACCCGCGACAATACCAAAACCATAAAATGTATATTTTACTCTCTTAACTACTAATTCTTATCATGTTAGCTAGCTAGCTATGCCTTGGCCAGTTTTACTTTTCCACCCCAAAAAGTGGTCCTCTTTCTTTTGGACTTAACTTGTAGTGGAATAATTTTATCCAAAAAAAAAAACGTGTGGTGGCATAATATAAATTTAGTCTTTATCATTTGATAAATGGCACAAATCCTCCTATATATACTCTCATATCTCTTTCTCAGTGATCTTTTAGTTGGGTTGGACTTTTCACTCATAACAACTACGTAACTCATGCCAGTCTTTTGAATATAGGCCTCGGATGAGACCTTTGGCATCATATAGTTGTAAAAATGCCATGTTTTATGTTTGCAGTTTGCATAAATGCCACAGTTGTCCATTTTAACTTAACATTGACTTGGTTTAGTTTCCATAATGGGTTAGGTACAGAAAGTGGTAACCACTAATGGAATGTCTTTTTCTTCTTCTTCTTCGTTCACTCTGTCCTTTTCAATCTTAGTTTGGGCCAACTTAACTGATCAGATATTACAAGGAAAGAAAGGAATGGATTTTAATGATGTTCCTATAACTAAATCAAGACCCAATATATTGTTACATTTGGGCTAGGCTAAATCTAGGACCATACTGTTTTTTTTTTTTTTTTTTAAGATGAAGGTCCCACATTGTTATTGAACCCAAAATACAAGTCCAAGTCCAAACCATGTTCTATTTCTTTAGCCATAAGTTTCTTCTTAAAAGCACAAGAACGTGGGGGAATTTGCTTTACCAGTCGTGTTAGCTTGTAACATATCTTTGATCTTAATTTGCGCTTCGTAAAAAGACTTCGGCTTGAATTTACTTTGATGGGAAACGATGCTAGTGAATTTCAAAAAAATGGATTAAGAAAAAAACAAGTTTAGTTATATTGTCTTTTTCTTGTCTACTAATTACTACCTATGATTGTGTTCTAATTCTTACTTCCGTCACAAATTTGATTCTTTTGCATTTACTCATCTGAAATAGTTAATTGTATTATTCTCGTATGGATTTACATGGATAGTTAATGCATGGATTAGTCTATTTTTATTCTACTTGCGATCCTATTAGATTATCAAAACGACGGTAAGTGTGATGACACTAATTTTCTTTTAAAAAAAAAACATATAGATAATAATAGATGAATGGCTTCACTATCTTTAATCTAATCAAAATCATAATAGAATTAAACATTTACATTATCATTTTATGAAAATCTTAAAGTTAAGAGAAACATTCACTACAAAATTTTTGTTTGTATTTAAAATTTTATTGTTCTAGCTCCTAAACACTTATTTTGTTAAACTTATGTCATATTTAAGTGTAAAATAACAATTTAATAAAAAGATTAAGTTCAATATTCGTCCCAAAAAGATCATGTTGGTCTTTTTCATTTAAATTTGTAAAGGAAAATACGAAAACCACCAAAATAAGTACCTTTAAAAATACCCTAATTTTTAATTTTTCTAAAAAAAATCCTAATTTTTAAATTCCTACAAATGAATACCCTGACTTATGAATCTATGCATAATAATATCCTTACTTTAAAATTTTATAAATTTATATTCTTACATTTGAAATTTCTACAAATTAATACCTGATATTTAAAATTCATGCAAATTTATATGCTTGATGCCCAATTAACTAATTTTAATAATAAAAAGATGATAATACCCATCATTAACTTAATAAAAATTTATTCAACACTAATAAAATATTTGAAAAATATTTATAATTAATTTAGTTTTTTTTCTTTTTAAAAAGAAAAATTAAAATGAAATGGAAAAATAGTTAATTGTAAACAGAAAAAAAAAACTTAAAATCTGATCCTTCTATAATTTTAACTATAATCCACTTTGTATTTTTTTTTTGCAACCACCCAAAAAGTAATAATTAGAAAAAAAAAATTCTTATAATATATCACTATTTAAATATTTTTACTAAGTTAATGAGAAGTATTTACTTTTTCTTAAACTTGCTAATAGTAAAAAATTTCCAAAAAAAAAGTCAGGATATTAATTTTCAAAAATTATAAATGAGAATATTATTTTTTAGAATTCAAAAGTGATGATATTAATCTGTAAAAATATAAAATCTTTGTATTAATTTGTAAAAATAAAAAAATTAGGATATTAATTTATAGAAATTCAAAAGTCAGAATTTTCTTATAGAAAAGTTAATAATTAAAGTATTTTATGTCATTGTCCTTTTAAAATTTAGAGACTAAAATGAAATGTTACTAATAATTTATGGACTAATAAAAAATAGAAAATAAAAACACGACAAGCAAATATCAAAATAGAAAAATGCTTGTCAATCATTTTACTCATCCGAGCGCCACTGAGGGTGTAAACGATTAAAACCTATTAGCATTCGGGTCAGATACTGAATAAGTGAGAACTTTGGGGGCTTCGTACAAAAATTCCTCCCAATCTAATTAATAAAAGCCAATTCGAAATATCGGACCGTTGGGGCCCGTTGAAGGGACAGACAAGGTAACCGTTGAACATTCAAAAAAAGTGAAAATAACTCCCACGACGATGTCTGCCTGCCCCTTTCTTCTTCAAATCCCAATCTCAACCCCCCAATAACCGAAAACAAAAACACACAGAGTGAACTCAACAATGGGTTGCGTTTCATCAAAGCTCTTCAGGAAAGAGCTTAAGCAAGATATCATGCTCAACAATGGGGGCGACTACATGAACCACGTCGTTTCTCTCACTTCCAGCACTTATGGGGTTCTCAATCTCGACAAGGAACAACCCCTTAAAGACTCTGTTTTGGCGGAGAGTAAGAGGATGTGGTCGAGATCGCCGCCTCGAGAGAACCCGGAAGTTATCAACGCTTGGGAGCTTATGGAGGATCTCGAAGAAGGAATGCCCATTTGGAATCAAGTTAAGAAGAGTCCAAAGGGTCATGCGATTCTTCGCGGGTTTGCGGATATCGATTCGATGAGTCCGTTGAAGTTCTTGAATCAGATTGGTTCGCCGAGAAAGTTGAGGAGGGTTGGAGGGAAAGAGAATAAAGGCGGCGTCGGCGGCGGGGTGGCCCGGTCGGATTATAGCCCCAAAGAGGTATTGAGAGTGAGGAATTCCAGTGAGAAATCTTGTAAGGCGGTGTTGCGTTTGAGTTTCCAGGCGAAAGGGTCTCCGATTGGGGCGGCGAAAAGAGAGAGTTTCGGAAGCGAGTCGGAGAATCGTCGGTGGAGTAAGGGGTTTAGTCCCCTGTTTGATCCAGAGCTGGTTGCCTCCTATGAGAAAGAATTGTCCGCAGAGGGAGAACAAATCAAGAGGATGGTTTCTTCATCGCCCAAAGCCCCGAAAGTGAGGAGGATTTCGCGAGATTCGGAGTCGATTCTAGTGTCTTACGCCAAAAATTGCCCTCCGGGGGGCGAGAATTCGGTTGTCATCTACACGACAACACTCCGAGGAATTAGGAAAACGTTTGAGGATTGCAACAAAGTCAGATCAATCATTGAGTCCCACTTAATCCACGTGTTCGAGCGCGATATATCGATGGATTCGGGGTTCAAGGAGGAGCTAAGGAGGCTGATGGGCACGAAAGAAGTGAAAGTGCCATTGGTTTTTGTCAAGGGGAGACTGATTGGAGGAGCTGAAGAAGTGGTGAAGTTGGAGGAAGAAGGAAAGTTGGGTGCCTTGTTTGATGGGATTCCGAGTGCTATTGGCGGCTGCGAAGGTTGTGCCGGGTTCAGATTTGTCATGTGTACGGAATGTAATGGGAGCTGTAAGGTCTTGGATGAACAGCAGAAGAAGATGGTGAGATGTGGAAAGTGTAATGAGAATGGTTTGGTCCAATGCCCCCTTTGTTGTTAATTTGATTTGAATTAAGCCAAATTATGAAGTGGGTTTTGCTTTAGGCATCTTCTTTTGAAGAGAAGAAGAATGTCTTTTTTTTTTTTTTTTTTTTTTACTGAATCTAAGAATTTTAACTTGTATTTGAAAAATAAAACACTAAATTAAGCAATTATTTCTTTATTTTTCGATAAGGTTTTTTTTTGGTCAATAACATGGGAATATTACGTGCACGTTGTATTATATTTTAGTGAGTGGAATTGAAAATCCACGTGCATGTTGTTTAAAGTTAGCGTCTAGGATCCTTTGAAAATAGTGAAACTTATTTTGCTAAACAAGTTTGGCGGAATAATGAATTTTGTATATTTAGGGCAGTGAAAAATATNGATGTAGTACTAGTACCCAGCATTTGATATTGTAATGTTTCTCTCTCTCCCTCTCTCTCCATGTATTTTGGAAGAATGATATATGTGAATTATGAACTTTCTATCTTCATTTTTCTACTTTACTTCTTATATAATTCATCTATTTGGAACTATATTACATAGAGCACTTGGAACAACTACTAATCTAAACCTTAACATTTACAAAGTTGAGAAGAATTTTACTCCAGGTGGCCCATCTCTCTGAAAGGCGGCGGCGAAATCGATCTCATAAGTTGTTTTCATTGAAGCATTAGAAAAGTCAATAACATCAGGCACCACTTTGATGTTGACCCGAGAAGGATATCACCGGCTAGAAGCTTTTTTATAATTATAAACTTTCGGGTTACGACAAAGAGGATTATGCTAATGTTAGACGCATCTGCACGAAAGTCGTTGTAGATTTCACGTGATTTCCCCAATAGATCTCATTTAGATGGATAATCCTAATTACATATACCTATTTGAGCATACAAAAGCATTTAAGAATTCGGTATTAGTGTTAATAGTTGTAGTATCTGTTGCTTTGCACCATAATAACGTATAAAATGAACAAGTTTAGTGGTGTTACTCAACTCATATCAGGCCCAAATCAATAGCTAAAAGTAGTTGCTCCACCTCCTAAACTATCATACGCAGAGTATCACCAGTAATGTTTACGTTTAATTTTTTTTTTTCCCTGGTGAATATAAAAAGTAAGATTTATGTAATGGATCACTGAAGATAAATCTTATCCATATGGCACCTTTTTAAAATCATCAAATAGGATTATGGTCAAATGTTCACAAATATTAACCATCGATAACGTATCCTACTACAATGTCACCTAAAATGAAATAAGGTTTTTTTTTTCCTTTTTTTTTTTCCTCTGAAAGTAAAGGAATGAGACAAGGTTTTAAGGATTAATTGTAGCACTCGAAGTTTACAATAAAAAATTTACTAACAGCTTTTGTCTTTTTCTTTTTTTTTTTTTTTCTTTTTTCTTTCCAGTTTTTAGTATATTATTTTTTTATATCAGGTCTTACCGGAGATATGTTATATACATCAAGCCGAAGCTGTGGTTCGATAACGTAATAATGTCTGTTAAACAAATCAACAATTGCAACTCACCAACCAGCCGCAATAGGAACAGTAAAAAAAGGCAGGCGCAATAGGAATAGTAAAAAGGACAGCCGCAATAGGAATAGTAAAAATGGCAGCCGCAATAGCAATAGTGAAAAGAGCAGCCATAATAGCAATAGTAAAAGATGGTGTTTACACCACCTTTCAAATTCTATAAATACAGAGGACTTCATCACTTGTTTTGCATCCCATTCTAAATCCTCTTCCTTTCTTAAAGAGAATTCAAGCCTAGGAATTTCTCTTAGTGTCTCACTTGTTTTCTCCTAAATTGTTTAGAGAGAGTGTTTTCTCCTATTTCAAGAGAAAGAGAAGTTTATTTGTTCTCTCCTTATATTTAAAGAGAAGTGAGTTGTAATCTTCTTTTCATAGTGAAATTCTTCACAGCCTTATCCATGGACGAAGCCTAAATTTGGTGAACCACGTTAATTCTTTTGTGTGCCTTATTTTTTTTTTCATTTTACCTAAAATTTCTCAACTCGTATTTTAACTGTGTATTATCACTTCCGCAAAGCCAATCTCCTAACAGTGGTATCAAAGCCATTGGTTGGAGTACTGTTCACATATACGGACTATTCACGTATACGATACTGTTCACGTATATGGTATTATTCACGTATACGGTACTGTTCACATACAGTGAAACGATGGTAATTAAACAAATCGTGGTGAACAAAAATGGCAGTAAAATTCGATATTGAGAAGTTTAATGAAAGCAATTTCTCTTTGTGGAAAATGAAGATAAAATAAATCTTGAGAAAAGATAATTGCCTAGCAGTAATTAAGGAAATGCCTGCTGAGATTACTGATGATAAAAGGTGGGACAAAATGGATAGCAATGTTGTCGCTAACTTACATCTGGCACTAGCAGATGGAGTCCTGTCGAGCATTGAGGAGAAGAAGTTAGCCAAGGAGATATGGGATACACTGACAAAGTTGTATCAGGCCAAGTCATTTCACAACAAAATTTTCTTGAAGAGAAGGCTTTATACCCATCGGATGGCGGAATTAACAACGGTGACCGACCACATCAATACTCTCAATACTCTATTCTCACAGCTCACAACAATGGAGCATAAAATAGAGGATAATGAACGCGCAGAAATCTTACTTCAGAGTCTACCTGATTCGTATGATCAACTCATCATAAATGTGACTAGCAATACTACAACTCTAGTTTTCAACGATCTTACAGCTGTTGTTCTCGAAGAAGAAACTCGGCGTAAGAACAAAGAAGATAGATTAGCAAGTTCACAGCAAGTAGAAGCTTTGACAATGAGAGGGAGATCAACGGAACGTAGCCCCAGTAGGAGTCAGAGTCATGGTAGATCAAAGTCAAGAAATAAGAAGAATGTCAAGTATTATCACTGTGGCAAGAAAGGGCACGTCAAAAGGGGGTGTTAGTAACTCAAGAAGAATGGAGATTCCAGAGGGAAGGACCCCGAGTTATCAAATGCTCAGGGAAATGTTGCAAATACTTCAGATGATGGAGAAATTCTGTATAGTGAAGCAGCAACAATTTCTAAGGACAGACGGCAGCTCACTGATATTTGGTTAGTGGATTCGGGAGTAACATGGCACATGACTTCTCACAGAGAATGGTTTCACACATATGAACTTGTCTGTGCAGGATCTGTATTCATGAATAATGATCATGCCTTAGAGATCGCTGGGATTGGTACTATCAAGATAAAGATATATGATGGCGCTATTCGTACTATTCAAGAGGTGCGATATGTGAAGGGCGTAAAGAAAAATCTATTGTCTTTGGGACAATTAGATAACCTTGGTTGCAAAACTCATGTCGAGAATGGGATCATAAAAATTATGAAGGGCGCACTTGTAGTAATGAAGGCGGAGAAAATCGCAGCAAATCTATACATGCTTAAAGGAGATACACTAATGGAAGCGGAGGCATCAGTTGCTTCAACAAATTTCGGAGAAGAATCAACGATGATGTGGCATCGTAAGCTTGGCCATATGTCGGAACGAGGCTTGAAGATTCTCTCTGAACGGAGGTTGCTTCCTAGTCTCACAAAGGTATCTTTACCCTTTTGTGAGCATTGTGTCACAAGCAAGTAGCATAGATTAAAGTTTAGCACATCCAGTTCTAGAAGTAAAAAAGTTCTAGACTTGGTTCACTCTGATGTTTGACAAGCACCGGTAGTGTCCCTATGAGGAGCTAGATACTTTGTAACTTTTATTGATGATCACTCCAAGAGATGTTAGGTGTATCCTATCAAGAAGAAGGCAGATGTGTTTTCAGTCTTCAAAATATTTAAAGCACGGATAGAGCTTGAATCTGGAGAAAAGATCAAGTGTTTAAGGACGGACAATGGAGGAGAATATATAAGCGATGAATTTGATAATTTCTGTCAACAAGAAGGTATCAAGAGGGAGCAGTTAGTCGATATATGGCGAATCCTAGTGGAGATCATTGGAATGCTGTGAAGAGAATTCTGAGATACATCAAAGAAACCTCAGATGCTGCATTATGTTACGGAGGATCAGAATTTACTGTCAGAGAATATGTTGATTCAGATTTTGCGGGTGATCTTGACAAACAAAAATCTACTTTAGGCTATGTGTTTACTCTTGCAGAAGAAACTATAAGGTGGGTTTCGAAACTACAAACTATTGTGGCTTTATCTATAACAGATCAGAATACATGGCGACTACACAAGCTTGTAAAGAGGCTATTTGGATTCAAAGGTTATTGGAGGAGCTCGGGCACAAACAAGAAAAGAGTCCTCTATTTTGTGACAGTCCGAGTACCTTACACATTGCAAGGAATCCAGCCTTTCATTCCAGGACAAAGCACATTGGTGTTCAATATCACTTTGTTCGAGAAGTAGTAGAAGATAGAAGTGTGGACATAAAGAAGATTCACACAAAGGAGAACCTAGCAGATACTTTAACCAAACCAATTAACACTAACAAGTCCTAATGGTGTAGATCCTTATATGGCCTAGCAGAAATATAAGCAGCATGAAGAATTAACAAGGGAAGAAAAAAGAGATTTATCAAGTGTGAAGACATAATTAAAATCAAGTCTTCAAGTGAGAGAATGTTGAACAAATCAACAATTGCAGCTCACCAACCAGCCGCAATAGGAACAATGAAAAA
This sequence comes from Parasponia andersonii, assembly GCA_002914805.1. Lineage (NCBI taxonomy): Eukaryota > Viridiplantae > Streptophyta > Magnoliopsida > Rosales > Cannabaceae > Trema > Trema andersonii. The sequence goes on from JXTB01000011.1 coordinate 1,742,357, forward strand.
AGGCAGCCGTAATAGAAATAGTAAAAAGGGCAGCCGCAATAGCAATAGTGAAAAAAGCAGCCGTAATAGCAATAGTAAAAGATGGTGTTCACACCACCTTTCAAGTTCTATAAATATGGAAGGTTTCATCACTTATTTTGCATCCCATTCTAAATCCTCTTCCTTTCTAAGAGAGAATTTAAGCCTAGGATTTTCTCTTAGTGTCCCACTTATTTTCTCCTAAATTGTTTAGAAAAAGTGTTTTCTCCTATTTCAAGAGAGAGAGTGGTTCATTTGTTCTCTCTTTGTATTTAGAAAGAAGTGAGTTGTAATCTCCTTTTCATAATGAAATTCTTCGTAGCATTATCCGTGGACGTAATCTAAATTGGGTGAACTACGTTAATTCTTTTGTGTGCCTTATTTTTTTTTATTTTACCCAAATTTTCTCAACTCATATTTTAGCTGTATATTATCGCTTCCACAAAACCGATTTCCTAACAATATTATGAAATGTTAACTATAAGATTATGAAATTCAAATGAGAATTGTAAACTTTTTCCCTATAAAAAATAGAGAGAATTCAAAGAAAGAAAAGATAAAATGTGAAATAATAGAAGTAAAATATATAATATTATTTTGCTTGGAAAAAAAAAAATATATATATATTAAGGGGGAAAAAATGTAAAAATGAAAGTGCAATTTTTTTGCCTGTACGAGTCAAACCAAATAACACAGTTTTACAACGTTGGCTTAAAACTTGTTTGACCAGTGGTAACAGAGCAATCATTATGTGCTTTTCCGCTTTTACGGCTTCTCATGGGATATCGAATTATAATTTGCCACGTCATCAAAGTAGCGATAACTTTATCAAAATAAGTCAACGGGATACACAGTCATACCCCATTGGCCCATCATATCGTGATATTTTGGAGTTGTACACAGCTGATGAAAACTCGACTCACACACTTGTAGCCACCTTTTTATATCCAAATTGCATTTGTACACGATTCGCTGTCTACTCTCTTAACTCCTCACTTTCTCTCTCTAAGCCTTTCTCAATATCTTCAGTCAGTGTATATCTCTCTGTATCTAGAGAGCCGCTCTTGGAGTTCGCCATGGCTGGGAGGAGGAGGAAGAAGATGAAATTGTAAGTTTATTCTATGTACTTCTGTTGTTTTTTTTCTCGAAGTAAAATATTATTGTAACTGTGTATAAAAGTTTTCATTTTTGTTTTTCAAAAGTTCTTTACTTGATTGTAGATTTGGGGTTCAATTCAGTGTTTTAGGAATTGGGTCGGTCTGGGTTTGTAATTTAAAGCAAATGTGTTTAGTTTAAACCAGTTTTTGAGTTTGACTCGTGAAAAGAGAAGTCAATTTTGAAAATTTGATGAGTTCTAGCATGTGGGTAAGAATTGGTTTTAGGGTTTTTTGGAATTTGAGAGACCCTGATGTTAGAAATGAGAAAATTGTGTTCTTTTTGTCTAAGATAGTTTGAATCTTTGAGAATTGTTGTATAGATTGAGATTTTTGGTCTGAATTCATGGGAACTGCTTATGTTATTTATATATTTTTTCATATGAATAGTGATTTTAAGCATTTGAGTTTTTATAATGGATCTTAGATGGAGAAATCACTAAATCAAAGAGTAAAATTTAGAAATGAAAAAGGATTTTCAGTGTTGCATGCGAACAGATCTTGATTGATGGTAAAAGGGGGTGTTAACACTTGAAACTAATGCGGAATAGTTGCAAATTCTGTTTTATTTTACATGTTTGGTGATCAAGTTCCAGTCCATGAATGCATTTTAGAACTTACCCAGATTCTGTGATGCATAGGTTAGATGAAACAATCACTGATAATAAAAGAAAGGGAATCACAAAGAAGAATGAGTCATTGGAATTACAGACTTGGTCTGACATTCCAACTGAACTTTTGGAGATCATTTTGTCCCGGCTGACGCTAGATGACAATGTTCGTGCCTCTATGGTATGCAAGAGATGGCAGTCAACTGCCATATCTGTCAGGGTGGTGAATCAATCACCATGGCTTATGTACTTTCCAAAAGATGGCAACTGGTATGAATTTTATGATCCATCAAAGCGCAAGACTCATTCCCTTGCGTTACCTGAGTTGAATGGATCTAGGGTTTGCTATACTAAAGACGGTTGGCTGTTGCTATACAGGCCAAGATCTCACCGTGTTTTCTTCTTTAATCCTTTTACTCGTAAGGTGATAAAACTACCAAAATTCGAGTTGACTTATCAAATAGTTGCATTCTCTTGTGCACCCACATCCTCGAACTGCATACTTTTTACAGTCAAGCACATCAGTCCAACAATTGTTGCTATTAGTACTTGTCATGCTGGGGCAACAAAGTGGATTACAGTTAACTATCAAAATCGCTTGCCTTTTGTCAGTAGCATTTGGAATAAGCTTGTGTTCTGCAATGGGCTTTTTTATTGTCTAAGTCTCACCGGCTGGCTTGGGGTGTTTGACCCCATGGAACGCACTTGGAGTGTTCTTTCTGTTCCTCCCCCGAAATGCCCAGAGAATTTTTTTGCCAAAAATTGGTGGAAAGGCAAGTTTATGGCTGAGCATAATGGGGATTTATTAGTTATTTATACATGTTCTAGTGAAAATCCCATTGTTTTCAAGCTTGATCAGGCAAACATGGTTTGGGAGGAGATGCAAAATCTTGACGGTATGTCACTTTTTGTGAGCTTCTTATCATCCCATTCAAGAACTGATCTCCTTGGAATATTGAGAAACACCGTCTACTTCTCTAAAGTTCGTTTCTATGGAAGGCGTTGCATATTGTACTCTCTCAGTGACTGTAGATACTACCCTCGTAAGCAGTGTTATGACTGGGGAGAGCAAAACCCGTTTGAGAATATTTGGATCGAACCACCTCAAGACTTCTTAGGCTTCAGCTGAACAGCGCCTAGTAGCACAAGTAAGTTTTGACTTGATTATTATGAGTTCTGTATTTCTTATTGTCTTATGCATGCTGCACTTTGTACTGCTAGATCCTGTGTATAAGTTGCTGATGTATTCTTTTTCAACTTCTTAAATGATAATTTTCGATCTTTCATGTTATCTATTTACATTTCTATCAAATGTTCTATTTCTTGTTGTACTCAATACTGCATTATAGTTATTAAACTGAAATGACTGATTACTGGTGATTTTTGGTTGATGCATTTCTGATTGTCTATATTTCTTGTCTAGATCCATCAATTTTCCATTAGAGGAATGATGCAGCACAATGCAAGGTGCGTGAACAAAGTCTATGTAGACTAGATTTAGTTCTTCACATCCAAGTAGAAGACCTGCACCTTGGGAGAAATAAAGGACGGGCAAATCCAGATTGCTTTGAGCGGAATTTAAGTTTCCAAAGTGTCAAGATTAGTATTAATTTCTTCATGCGTATATTGTTCCCTAGGCCCATACTGGAATGTTATAAATATGTTTTTAGAATGGCTAATGATAATGACATGCGTTCTCTACACATTTTTCCTTTTAATTTATGTTTCTGCTATGTCTTCTTAGGTTGTTGCTTCATTAACCAAATTTCAAGATTTTGTTTTTAAAGAGTGATGATGATAAAAAGAGAGGCATTTCATCGTTATTGAGATGATTTATGACTTAGGTGTGTGCTAATTGGCAACGTTGAAAATTATGTTCAGTAGCAAAGCCTCCCAATAAATAAACATATGCATAAAAAATAATAGCCCAACTAGTTGATGCTTCCCGATGTGTTTTTTCTGGTTTGATATCAAGACGTTGGCAGTAGATTGGTCGTCTCCTTTCAATTCTTTTATAAAGGTGTTCAAAATGCCCTCTGACATAGGGGTTCCATTTTTGTCTACGGCCTTGGCGCAGCTCCAATGGACATGTTATATGAAATGCCTACGTCAAAATTATGCTTACGTCAAAATTTTGCATTTGGGCAATAAAAGTCTTAAAGTGGTAATGCTAAATTTAACATAAATGCATTTCGAATATAATACAAAGAACAGCCTAAGAGAGGTAACTGGTTGATTGAAAATATGATAATAGTTAACAATATGATTAAACCTTTATTTTAGCATGATAACTTTGAAACGTAAGTTAAAAATTTTGCTAGATTTAATGCGTTGACACACCTTTTTTAAGTATGAATCCTATAAAGATGCTTAGTTGTTTCAAAAAATAATAAAAAAAAAGATGGTCTTAGAGTTCCAAACTGCCTTGGCTACACAACACAACTTCGTAAATTTTCTAAATATTACCTTTTTTTAAAAAAAAAAATCAGTTTTATATTTTTTTAGAATACTTGGAGTAAATCTAGCATGTACCAACAACAAGTATGATTCATAATAATTTTCCGATTATTAATGTACTCTTACGCTTATGTTTAATGTTTATGTAACAAGTCAGTCTATGAAACTGATTACTATGCTATTTTTCAACAGCATATGCGGGTTGTTAAGTGTTTTTTCACCAATTCACCACAAAATTGCACCGCGAGACCCCACCCACTGCCATCAAGAAATCCAACAAAATTATGTACACTCAATTTGTAATTGAATAAGTTGCACAAAACAAAATTAGAAATTTAATCCAAACACATCAAAATTTGGCTCCAATTGTAAACAACGAAAAATTAACTACATTGGCTCCAAACATTCGAGGTATTGTTTCTCCATAACTGTTCCTTAATAAGGGTAATAACGGCCATGCCCTCGGTTGCTCTCACTGCCCCGCCTTCCACCACGTCTGCTTCTACCACCTTGGGATTGTGGTAGAGGGCTATGTGGTGGCTGTTGCCTGTTGTGAAAATGGAACAATAAAATCAGGTTACATATTTCCTTTAATAGGAGTAGTTGCTTTATTTCTTTTTTATTTTTTATTTTTTATAAAATCAATGGTGATGCATCACTACATATGTGAATTGTGATTCCAAATTATTAACCATGTTTAGTACTTCTCTAAATGGAAAAGTGAAAAAACAGCGGAAAACTTCTATAACAAAACAAACTTACAGCACATAACCAATCCTTCCATCCGGCAAAAGCATTGGCATCATTGCCATGCCAGCAGGAGTTGGTCCACTCCCATAGATCAGTGGCTGCAAAGATTTTTAACACTTAAATGAGCAAGGAACATGCACAGGTTGTACCTCTTACTGGGAAATGAAAACAAGGCATCTTACTTGTGCAAATCCTGCACCACCAAATCCTGCACTTACAGCACCATAACCACCACCAGCCATGCCATAACCAAGATGGGGCGGGTAGGTCGGAAGTAGGGTGGAGTTTAATGAAATTGCTGCTCCAGGAGACTTCTGATCAGCTTGTGGCTTTGCAAGAGAACAGACCAAAACTTGACCTACAAACAAAAAACAAGGATGAAGTCAAGATTGGCAAAATTGTAAAACCATTGTCAAAGAAGGGAACGAGCAAGGAGTCACCATCAACTTCATATTTCTCAGTATTCTTTAATGCCTTCATGGCAGTCACTCTGTCCGCAAAATGAATGAAACCAAATCTGCTCTGCTCCTGACCTGGTTTTGCAGGTGGGAGAACCACTTTAGTGATTTTACCGTGATGCTCAAATAATCTTCTCAAACGATCCTGAGTAATATCGTTCGGTAGATTCTTGATATACACTGCCTTAACCTGGATGAAACAAACATAATATCTCATAATCAACAACATTAAAAATGAAGTTAACAGTGCAAACTACAATTACTGGTGGTAGGCTGCACTTTCAAGCCAGAGATTCCACGTGGTGCAAAGTTGGATTAGTCGTACAAAAACATTAAAAAGAAGCAGAATCAAATTCAATTTGAAATTGTTAGAAACTTTCATCAACTAAAATCAAACTGTCTAACATTACTGCTATACCCTTTCTCTCAATCCAACAGATAGCAGACAACTAACAAGGACTCAATGCACGTGCATATCACCATGTATGACATTGCAACCTCCAAACGTGGAAAAGATAATGGCAAAAAGGTGTTAAACGTACAAGCACAATTGCAAACACATAAATCCATTACGGAAATAGCAAAAATGAAAAGACACATGGATCACCTGAGACGAAGAAGAGGATTCCATATTTTTAGGGTCAGCCCAGCTCACTGTTGGAGCATTGGTATCAAGCTTAAATTTTGGGTTTGACATCTTTTGTCTCGAGTATTCTGCACATGCATGATTATAATATTCGATGAAAGCAAATCCACGATTCCGACTGGAGTTCTGCGGGTCCTGTCATGGTTAAGAAGATTACACAACTAGGTCAATCAAAGCACAAGGACAATCATGGAAAATAGTATTAGATTCAGTAAGTGAAACTCAAAAGGCAAATGAATAAGCCTGAGGCCCTGACTGGAAATTTGAAAAAATGGTAAAACCTTCAACAGTTCCACGGAAATAACTCCTGGTCCAATTTCTATCACAGCCTTCTTCATATCTCTCTCTCCCCAATTTCTGGGAACATTACCAATGAACAACCGATGCTTTGCTTGAGATGTTGAACACTTTATCTTTTTCCCCTGAGAAAGAAACTGTCAATAAGAAATAAGTGGTAAATGTACAACTGTAGCAGTTTTCCAAACAATTTGAAAGGAAACTTCAACTAAAGAAAGCTCAATGGAAAGACATCATCCTGCAGGCCTAACTAATAGCAACATAATTCAAATCAATAAAGCATGGATGCAATTAAATGAAGGGGCATACACTAACCAAAAATGGTTTAATCACCTTTAGTTCTGAATTATTCAGCACCTTAATGGCCTTAGAAGCAAATTCCTTTGTTCTGAAAGTTACAAAAGCATAACCCTTTGCCTCACCAGAAACTTTTCCCTTCATTATCCTAACCTGTTGTCAGCATAAAAGTTTTATCAGCTTCAACATAAGCACAAAGAGATAAAGTTATATCAGCTTCAACATAAGCATGCATAGATAAGATAAACACATTATCATTAGATTTTACCTCAGTCACTTCTCCTACGGACTTACAAAAGGCCCTCAAATCATCTTCAGAAGCATCATTAGGAATGCCACCAAGGTACACTTCTGACCCATGAGGGGGAAGTGCAAGAAGCTCAGTATGATTTTTTTTCTCATCTCCCAGCTCCCCAACAGCAACTTTCATCTCCTCACCACCAAGTTCATCAATGTTTTTGGCAGCCCCTTTGTCTCCCTCTTCCTCTTCCTCAACCTCCTCTTCGACTTCTTCTTCCTCTTCCTCTTCCACCTCCTCCTCTTCTTCAATTTCTTCATACTCCACCTCTTCCTCTTCCTCTATTGTCTCTTCAGGATCATTATCTCCATCGAGATCCACCTGCTCTTCAGATAGCATAGACTTTCCAGCTTCAGTAGGATTTTCAGGTACATGTTGCTTATCTGCTTCAGCACAGGTCCTTGTCCTTGGCATCTTATGTATCTAAAGAGAAGCAAGCTTGCAAGGCAACTATGAAGTAGAAGCCAGAAGCATTCACAGGAGAAAGAATACAAATACGGAAAGGTGGAAACAATATGAGAGGCCAAATGGAGTTGCAGAGTAAGAATCTCGACTGAATCTGTGCCATGAGGTATGGCCTTAAAGAGTCACAAAGAGAATGATTTACAATAGAGGGAACACCATAAAGTAACAACAATTTAGAGACAGGCAAGAGAGAACTCTGAACAAAAATCAAGGGGATGATGATGTTCAACAGGCGACAAAATGGGAAGCAGATTTTTCGAAATCAAGATATTGATTGTTGCCCAAAAAAAAGGACAAGTTTATGTTTAAGCAATCTATCTGGAAAATGCATCACAAAAAGGAAAAAGAAAAAATGAATAAGACATTAAACAGCATAGGGTGGAAATTTTATAATATACAATAAAACAATCTGTTTAATGCAAGATAATTCAAGGCAATGGCTACTGACAGACTAAAGCTTGACATCAAAAAAACATGATTCAATTGGAGGGACAAAAACAGCATTTTTGGGATTAAATTTAACTATGAATAGTTCGAGTTCGAAAGCACTATGTCGCAACGTTACTCTTACCAATTTGAAGCACTTTTAGCGCATAAGTTACATCTTTTTTGCTCCTCCCCCAGCCCTTCTTTCTGTAACTTTTTTTTTCAGAACATTTTGGCTAATAAAGCTCAAGTGTCTAAGCTAACTACGGTTGGGCACGAGCACATCCCCTAACTGTGAGAATTTCCCAGTGTAGCCATTTTGGATATCAGTATTCAGAAACCTAATAAGTCACTGAAAAACTTGGCAAAAAGCTTTTAAAATGTACTAACTTTTACAGCATTGTACTCCAACATATACTTACGGGCATAGGCTCATAAATCACTGAACAAACAAAGATGGTCATAAAAGAAAAACTAGACCAAACCCACATGATATCTGGATTGGTTTACGCCATTCCAGGGATTTCCCAAAAATTTAATTTAAAATGGGGGTCAAATTAGAATATTGAAATTTATTCCCAGAGACGAAAAACATCACGAACTTAACAAGTGTGTACATCACGAACTTAACAAGTGTGTAAGTAATAGCATTTTGTATTGAAACTTTCAGTATGAGAGATTGAAAAGGATTACCTTATAATGTTGCAAATTGTACAGAAAAGCTTGGAGGGAAATCACTTCAACCTCAAGGACAAGAACCCTAATTTTGTTGCAGGTGAGAACCAGTACCAGCAAAGAGGATGAAAACGAAACACGGAATGGATAGTAGTGGGCTTCAAACAAACTTTTTGAGCCTTGGCCTGTCTTGTAGTCCGACTCTTCAACCCAGTATACTAAATTTTGTTTAATGCGTATATATAATACGTATATGGTAGTGCTTTTCCTTTTTGAATAGTACATGAATTGTTTTTTGAAACGTTATTTGTCGTTTTTTAAATTTAATTGGTCATAAATTCCAATTACAATTTATAGAAAACCTATTCAGTATTAACTTTATCGTAAAAAAATCAGTTTACAAAAAAATATAATTAGGATAAACGCAGATTTGAATTTTTAAAAAAAAATTAGATGTAAGATAATGAAACTAGTGACAAATAATTTTATTGATTGTAAAAATACATACCGTGTATAATTTGTATTTTAAGCTTGAAAAATACATAATTCAGTCGTATAATTCAACAAGAAATTGTATGTAGGACTGTAGGAGGCTAGGAGACACTTCCGGGGTGAGACAGTTTATCCTTCAATTGTTTAAACCAAGTGCAACTCCACTTGGTAACTATTTTAGTTTTTTTGAATGAAACCACTTAGTAACTATTGTTCTCCTTATAACATTACAAAAAATTTACATATATAGACAATGGGGACGAGGCTGCATCCTATATAGTATCTCATCATATAATGTGAACCGAAGTATGTTTTCAGTACCACAAGCAACTGCGCGACCGTGCGACCCTCTTGATCTCTTTCCAGTACAACATTCTTAAGAAAAACACTACTAATTCTGTAGTTCAACAGAGTTACATTTTGAGCCTCGTAGAAATTTAGAACCAGTAGTAAGAAAAAGTAAGCATAACGTATCATTAGACATTCTCTTGTATGAACCCTGCAACTAAACACGATAAACAAGGTGATGTTATGTATTTGACTAATGATTTCGAATCTCTCTGACCATTGTCGTAATGTTCAATTATTTTCATGACCCAACTCTCAAGTATTTTCAGTAGCATTCTGTAGGCAAAATCCATCGTTACGGAAATCTGTAAACCGGAGTATGATGCAAACACTCAACGGCTCAGATATGTTACTATTATCCATGTTGGTGGATCCCATGGATAACGAATCATATAGAAGGTTGAAGTCATCTCTTACTTAGAACACAGTTTCAGTCATATAGTTTCGAAACCAAGACTTGCACAAGGAAAAACTAGAAATTTAATGACATTCTCTCATCCTACCGGTAGCTCAACTAAAACTACATGACTGACTCTATTCACCGTTATGTCTTCTGCTTACAATTCCACCTCACAGCCATTAGACGAACTCGAAGATCCTCAGATGAATAAGTGTTTGAATTCCCCATTGGCAAGCTGACAAAGCTGATTATAATTATGTGTATCTGCCATTTGGGAAAAAATAGTCTTTTAAAATCTACACAATAAGTCAAAATAATAAAAGATGCATAGCCAAACCAAAAGATTAAGCAAAGCAGTATGAGAAAAAGCTGGTCTAAATTTCAGGAGTTCAAGACAATATTCAGATGGGCATACCATCCAACTTAAATCCATCTAAGTCACACTCCAATTATATAACTACTCAAAAGAGTTCTTACCGTCTGGCCATCACGTAGGAATTGAACCAAGAGTGGAAGTTAGTACTTCAACTCTCCACATTCTCGAACACAAATGTAGCAGAAATAATTATAACAAAGTTTGATGCAAGTCAACTAATTAAAGCATTGCTATCTATAGTGATCCAACTTAAACACATCTAAGTCGCACTTCGATTACATATTCTTGACAGTTACTTAAAGGTAGTACAGCGCATAATCTAGGAACCCACATTTCTGATCTGTGACAAATTTCAGCAAAAAGCAACTTCTCAACTTAAGCAGTAAAAAAAAATGAAGCTACTAACTCCACATTATGACCCTTCTTCTCTCAGTCAACATACAACTAAGCAGCTTTATGAAAATGACAAGTGCCTATATAAGATCCATCAAATCCAAAAAGGCAAGAAGAGAAAACCCAGAAGGAAAAAAAAAAAAAAAAAACCATCAAAATTCAAGTAAGTATAAAATTTCCAATTTTAATTTGCTTTATTTTGGCTAATGACCCCTGATAAAAAGATAGCTAATCATACCAATTGCATCACCAAAGTTGGTCCAAATTTCGGCACGAATGGATTTGTCACCATCGGCAATACCAATGACCTCAACAAAGGTCGTGGGGGCCCTAGGTGGAGAGCCCTTCACAACAATCTGACTATCATCAGTTGATTTTCCAACCACAGCTCCATTCTCAGATCGGATGACCTGAACCAGCGCCCGAACCCTTCTTCCGACATACAAGCGCAGAAGCTCGGCATTGACAAAAGCCGCTGGGTTAGATGTGTCCATACCCTGAAACCACACACCCAAAATCACAATCTCAATATTTATGAGCAAAACCCTAAAAAAAACCCATTACACAAATTGGGAGTCAATTCGAAAAATCTCACCCTAATCGAAGACTGAAACGAGAAATCTAGGGATTGGAGAGTCTCACCTGGTGGCCGGCCATCGGATCCGGATCGACGGAAAATGGGTAGTCTGAAGAGAAAACTGGGTTGGAAAAGGCGGGAAATGGAAGTTTTTTTCCCTTTTTTTTTTTTTTTTTTTTTTTGAAAGAGGAAATGGAGGGTTTTGAAGGCGCCAAAATGAGAAGAAACTCGAATGAAATGAAATGGTCAAATGGAGTTTCATCTCGGGAAAGGTTTAAATAGTCCCGCCAGGGAGAGATTCTCTGCTGTGCGGATGCATGCTAATATCGTACACACGCGCTAGATCTATGGTAAGAGTTCCACTGGCATCTTGAAATAAACTGGAGAGAGAGAGAGGGAGGGGGGGAATTATTAGAAAGTATATTAGTATATTAAAATATATTATATTATGTTTAAAAAAAATTGAATTAAATTAAACGGATAAATAAATAATATTTTTGTGAGGGAAAATAAAGTTTAATGATTAAATTGTCAAATTTTACTAATAGAGGAGCCGAGGAGGTTGTGCTCATATTTTTCTTTTAGGAAAAAAAAAAATAGAGGGAGGTAGCGTATATATTTATATAATTTTGAAGTAAACATTAGTTTGTATATTGTCTAATTTTAACTGTGACTTTTTCGTTCATATGTTTACTATACTGGTACTATTATTCTTTAAGCTAAAACTACGTTTTATTCTTCTGTTAAAAAAATCCCTGGACATATGAGAATACCTGTCGTTTTGTGACCTGTGGGACATTTGAGAATGTCGTTTATCAGAGAGGACCGACGTATCGTCTTCTTGTAAAAAGGAATTACGCTTACGTGACAAAATGAGTCTTATTAACTCTATAAAACGGATCATTAGTGTAGTTATAGAATAAGGCGTACGTTTTTTTGTGTGTACTGTGTGACTGAGGATAAGAGTTGAAAGCTAGACAAATGGTATATTCACAACGTTACACAAATTGAGTTCCTCCAACGACATTAATTTACAAAGTTGTTCTCTTCCCAACAAGTTCAAAAGAAAAATATTTGTGTGTGTCAACTTCTGTGTGATGTTAATCAAATCACTAGCCCTGTGGATACCAGAGATTCATAGTGATTGTTCAAGAGACTCGAGTGACTTAGCTCCTGTAGCTTTCCATTCTCCAGAAGGAATACTCGTTGAGCCATCAACACCGTTTCTAATCGATGAGCAATCACCAGTACCTGTTATTATAACAAAATATGGAAACGTATTTTAGCAGTCAAGAAAGTTTACTTTGGTGGGGTTGTGAGTGGGAGCTAGTCCGAGCGCTCTTGTGCTTAACAGTATGATTTCCCATCAAGCGTTCCACAGCTTGTCTCACCAATAACTCAGACCTGCTATCAAGAGCAGAAGTAGCTTCATCCAAAATCAATATCGAAGACTTCTGACAAAACGCTCTAGCAATAGCTAGTCTGTATTGTAAGTAAACAGAGAGATGTCAGTAGTAAAATGGATGTCGAGCAAAATGTGTCATTCACTGAACATCGATATAAAAATCAGAGTTCTTTAACCATGACTGAATTCCCTAGTGCTTGTGCTAACAGCTAAACATCAACGTTAGAAATTAGAGTTTGATTTTGACTCTTGAGATCACCTTTGCTTTTGGCCACCACTCAAAATCGAGCCTCTTGGTCCAATGTTGGTTTCGTATCCTTTTGGAAGGTTTCTAATAAATTCATCTGCATTTGCAGTTCGTGCTGCATCTTCTACCCTCTCTATGTCAATCTCTTTCGTCAGATCCCAATATCCAATATTCTCAGAGCGTCTGATGCAAATGCAGAAGTTTAAAAGATAAACTATTTCAAATTGTTATGTTCTGATGCATGAAGCATGCATTTGTTTCTAATTCAGAAGAAGGAGATGCCAGAAAGTACAAAGTCAGGAATCACTCACTATATCCTGAGAAACCAAGCCAACATGTCTCCTCAAACTTTCCAACCGGATGCTTTGGATATTATGGTTATCAACAAGTATATGACCTGTTTAAATGACAAAACACAAATGAACTCTCGACAACTAAAAAGGAAGCTTCAGTTACTGTTGAACATTATGATGCGAGAAATTTGCAGAATGCAATTGGGCTTTAACTCTTATATTAGTAAGTCAGCTAATTGCCAGCCTCAAGCGATATATGTTAATTTTTTTGAAAAAAGAAAAAAAGATCATGGCCTGAACAAGTACCAATAATATTTCCAGATAACTCACCAGATAAAAGATCATAAAACCGAATAAGAAGCTTTGCAAGGGCCGTCTTTCCTCCCCCAGAGGGTCCAACAAGAGCAACTGTTTCTCCAGCCTTGATTTGTAGGGTCAACCCATTCAAGACAAGAGGCATATTCTCTCCATATTTAAATAAGATATCACAAAATTGCACTTCTCCTGTAACATGGTTCAAATCAACAGCATCTGATTTATCTATTAGCTGTCAAGAGAAAAAAAAAAATGATGATAAATCAGAACAGTGAAAATATTCTGGGGAGAAAAGAGAAACTGCTTAAACCCACAAATGAATGGATTCTGCACAAATCAGGCATACAGTAAAGCACAAAAGCATTCACCACCCAAGGAGTGCAAAGTGCATGTAATGCACAGGAATCTATAACAGGTAAACCAGGAATTGGTGTCTCCTTTATAAATCTCAGAACATATTTGGAAACTTCATGTTCCCTCTCTAATTTATTTATAACTGGATCCTAAGATAAGTGTTCACTCAATTAGTGCCACAAATTAAATGTGTTATCCATTTAATTTATTCTTGATATAGTCATGGATAACTAAATCATAAATTACCGAACTTGGTAAGGCCAAACAAGCATTCAAAAGCTGGTTCTCCTTGTTTCCACTCATTTTATGCTTTTCCAATGCCCTGAGTGATTCTTTATTTCAGATTGATAACTTAAGACAGCTCCTCAATGACTGGACCATAGTAACTATACACAGTGTAATTAGCAAGATGACTTTGAAATTGCAAAACAAATAACCTAATTGAACTACTGTCAGCTATTGAAAGAATCACATCACAGTAAATGAGTGATATTTACGGAATTTCAAAATAAAGGGTGGTCAAAGACCATAAGGTATCTCGAGAATATTGAGAAACCTGAAAAGAGAACTCTAACATCACAGCAACCTAGGAAAAGAAACAACCAGAAGAGTGTAGTAAAGTAAAAGTTTTTCTCTGCACAAAATATTACCTGGATTGGTTCAATTAAAAAAACCAATGATGTCACAGATGTAATCATGCCACGCCCGTCGAAAGAACCTCTTGACATAGCCAATGAACCAGCACAGAATAAAAATAAGGCCCCAAAATACATGATCCGTATGATCTGGGGAATAAAAGCCTTCATTTCCTTCTTCTTTAAGTGTTCAGAGAGATCAGCACGAGCAAGCCTCTGAAACCTAGCAATCTCGCCCCGCTCTGCATTATTTGCTTTCACAAAAAGAATTTCCGGGAGAATCTAAGGAAAAAGGCAAACAAAGAAACCATTGGTCGATACATATGATGGTTAAAAAGAAATACGCATCTTTAGGGAGACAAAATTTAAGAATACCCAGATAAAAAGACAGAAGTCTCGACTGAGAGAGTGGCAACGGTAAGATGTGCTTTCTTAGAAATCTTTCGAAGTTCCTCGCCAAGATATGCAACAACAAGTGCCACACAAGGTATCACCTAGAATCAAAAGAAAACAAAGTTAAAAAAAGATTCACAATAAGGGGCCAGAAGACCAAAGAGAAAGACCGGTACAATCTAATAAGTCTTTAGCTCACCATTTCTGATATCAAGGATAGGACGGGGCTTATAGCCAACATCTGAGCCACCACTGCTGATAGCTGTAAAGTACTTAGTACAATAGTCTGTCCTAGAATCAAAACGCATTATCAAGTACAAGAGAAAAAACGAAAAAAAAAAAAAAAAAAAAGCAAAGCACAAATTCACAAACTTAATGCTATTCAAAAATCTCCTATTTGGCGCCAAAAATCTCGCAATTAAAAAATGTCCAAAACTCACATTGAGCAGAGCATAGACAGTGTCTGCAACATCCGCGGCCACAGCAGTAATCTTATAAGCAATATCTCCGGTCGAAACTCCACCGCCGCCGCCGCATTCGAAAAATCCCAAGCCCCTCTTCAGAACCCTCTCGAAAACCCGAACCCGAACATCACAGACAGCTCTCAACGCCGCGTCCCATAGAAACGCCTGCTGCAAGTAACACCCCACGAGCCGCGCCAGTACCAAGAGACCCAACATCAAACCTTCGCCCCCTGATTCTGCCGACCCCATTGAAATCGCCGAGAATCGCAGAGAAGTTCCCGACTTTGGGGACGATTCTAGAGAAGGAGTAGACGCAGACTATGCTGCAGAGCCAGCCCAAGAGATTGGGTCTGAATTGGGGCAGAACGTAAGGGCTGACGGAGTTTAGGGATTTGAAAGTGTGAGAGAGGGCGTGGTGGTGGGGTTTAAGGCTTTGGTTGGACTTGGGGTTTAAGAGGATGAGGAAGAGGACTCTGGTGGAAATCCGGGGGTCGGTGGAGGGCAAAAGTGGAAAGTTGAGGTTTGGGGAGCTGGAGAAGGTGAGAATGGAGATGGGTTTTAGAGTGAGACTGAATTTGAGGAGTGAGAGTGGTGGAGTTGGAGGAGGGTGAAGGTAGACCAAGGACATAGTTTTGGTTCGGAGCGTTGAGACTGTGACATGCCTAAGCTCAGTGAAGGTTTCAGGGTGTTAAAGAGGTTAGGGACTTGCGGAGAAGTGAGCTTGATTTAATATTTGGTGGGCCTTTGTTGGGCTGAAAAGGTTGGGCGTCGTAATTCATCCCATGCCATGTCCAAATTGTTGAAAATTTTAGATACAAAACACTCCTATGGAATTAGGCGATTTCGGAAAACAGTTTTACATCCACCTCAATTTTCGGCCATTTTTCTTAAACAAAATGCTATGATTTTGTTTTCTCAAAGCTATTAGTTTTGTCAAAATAGGCCAGGTCTAATGGGTTAGCCCATAGCCCAATCATGCAGCTTGTAGGCCGACCTAGCCAGGTCGAGATAGGCTCGAGCCCAGCCCGGCCCAGATGCCAGCCCGCTCCAAGTCCACCCGTCTGTATTTT
>JXTB01000011.1:1758788-1811661 GCA_002914805.1 Parasponia andersonii
AAAATAATATGTTAATTATCATTGTAATTTAAATTAGTTAGTGTAGTAATATGTTTAAAGTTAAATTATTAATTTTCATTCAACTTAAATTTAAAATTAATTAATGTAGTAAAATAGTAATATATCAGTTATCATTATAATTAAATTAGTTAGTGTAGAAATATGTTTAATGTTAAATTGATAATTTTAATTCTAATAAAATTTAAATTTAGTTAATGTAGTAAAATAGTAATATTTTAATTATCATTGTAATTAAATTAGTTAGTGT
Organism: Parasponia andersonii; assembly: GCA_002914805.1. NCBI lineage: Eukaryota > Viridiplantae > Streptophyta > Magnoliopsida > Rosales > Cannabaceae > Trema > Trema andersonii. Next base: position 1,759,057 of record JXTB01000011.1, read on the forward strand.
AGAAATATGTTTAATTTTAAATTGTTAATTTAAATTTAGTTAATGTAGGATATGGATATGTCAAAGAATATATTTAAATTTAAATTTAAATATGTTAATTATCATTGTTGAAATATGTTTAATGTTAAATAGTTAAGTTTCATTCTAATTAAAGGGTATGATATGTCAAAGAATGTTCTTATTAATTTGGAGATGGATGTTATTGAGGAAGAAGAACGAATCCGCATAATGGAAAGGGGTGCCCAACTTTCCGAAATGCAAAGTAATCCATATGCTAGTAGAAGTCATTCAAAATTTCAAGATAATTGTTCTCCCAATGTAAGCACAACCCAAAAATCAAAACATGTGAGGATAACTTCTAATGTATGGGACCACTTCGTTATGGAATACCAAGATGATAGCAATAACAACAAAATAAAAATGGCGAAATGCAAATATTGCAAGAAGTTATTCTCCGCTAAACCATCTAGCAGTACCACCTACCTCAAAAAATACCACGAAAAATATTTTCCCAAATATCAAGGTTCTCAAGAAGATATGCAACCTACTCAATCAATACTTCAACTCAATAAGGACGGTTCAGTAAGTATTTAGAACTATGATCTTTTAGTTGTTAGGGAGTCATTAGCATGTTTTATTGCTTCAAATGATTTGTCACTATATATTGGTGACTCTGATGAATATGAAGAACATATTAGACGATCATATTATCCAAACTTTAAAAAGGTTTCTATGAATACTACTAAAAGTGTTTTGCTTAAAGTTTATAAAAATATACACACTGAACTAACATCTGAACTGTTTGCATTAAATTTTTGCATTGCATTGAAATCTGATATTTAGAAAGCTAATTCTAAACAAGATTATATAAATGTAGTTGCCCATTATTATGATGAAAAATAGATATTGTAAAAAAGAATAATTGATTTTAAAGTCGTTGATCAGAGGCATACTGCTGAAATTATCTGTGAAAGAATCTTAAGTATTATAAAAGAATATGACACAACAAACCGCATTATTTCTATCACTTTTGATAATATTACCTCCAATACAAAGGCTATAAAATTACTTCGAAACTCGTTAAGCTTATACACGTGAGGATTTTTATTACATTAACGTTGTGCATATCATATAATCAACCTCATCATCAAATCAAGTATGGAAATACTATCTATATACATTGAAAATATTCGAAATGCTATTGTTTACATTTATATTTCTAATCTTCGTATTGTTAAATTTAAAAAATATTACAAATTTGAAGGGTTACCTCTAATAAAATTTCAACTTGATATGCATGTAAGGTGGAATTCTACCTATTTGATGTTAAAAAAATATAATAGCACATAAAAATACTATTATTATGTTTTACAATTCAAAAATGGGTGCACTAAATTTAAAAGATGATGATTTGTTTATTTGTGAAAATTTTGTACAATTTTTAGAAGTTTTTTATGATGCTACCATTGCTTTATCTAGTGTTTATTAACCTATTTCTCCAAATGTTTTACATCGTATGTTTTTTATTGCATTAATGTTTTTTAAAGAAAAATATGACCCTATATTTGGACCTATGATAATTAAAATGCAAGAAATTTATTTGAAATATTGGTCCGAAATTCCTTTTATTTTTCTTTGCTTTTATTTTAAATTCTAAAGCTAAATTAAATAGTCTTTCTACTATTATTGGTCACATTGGTGATGCTTTAGACTTAGATTTTACACTCTAATATACTAACGCTCGTGATAAATTTTTTGAACTATTTAGTATATATGAGGATAAGTTTAGCAGTACGAATATGAGTCAATAAGAAATCTCACGACAAACCGAAAACAGATCAAAGAAAAAGTATATTTGATCCTATATTCATGGGTGTGGGTGTGCCTCATCATCATCAAGTTTAAGTCAACCATTAGGTTCATTACCAACAACAACGAATCCGCTGCAATCATCAGAGCTTAACTAATATCTTAAGCTAGATTCTGACATCAACTATGAAGATGAAAACTTCAAAGTTTTGAAATAGTGGCAAAAGCGTTAAGAAAAATTCCTCGTGCTTTCATAATTAGTACGTGACATCTTAATTATTCCGGTATTTACGGTTTATTTGGAGTCTGTTTTTAGCACCACTAGGAGGATATTAGACGATCGAAGGACTTCATTGACTCTTGAAATTGTTGAGATGCTAACATGTATTAAAGATTGGGAACAAGCAGCGAAACAAAATCAACATATTCACAATGAAAAATTGGCCAAAAACTTCAATAATTTGTACATAAACAATAGTGATAAATTATGATTAATGGATAATGAATTAATGATGATGAGGTAGACAAAAATTTTATCAATGAAATTGAATTTGTTATTTTTCAAATATAATTTACTTTTTTTTTCATCAACTTAAGTTATGTATTATTTTTTAATTTTTATCATAAAAATTGTAAAATTATTTGTGATAAAAATTTTATCACATATGCACATACATAATTTTTTTAATTATTAAAATTCATAAAAAAAAGTTTATTTAAAAATATTTCAAAAAAAATGGCCAAAATGTGGACCGGACGGGTTGGCCCGCTTTTGGGTGAGCCTAGGCCCGCCTGGGCCATAGGGATGGGATGGGCCCTCCCATCATTCATATAGATCGGGTTGGCCAAGCCTGTCAAGAAAATATACTCGCTATGGATGGGCGGGCTCGACTTGTCTATTTTGACAGCTTTAAAAACTATCAATGAAATAATACAAGATGACACAATTAATAACCGTGATGAAAACGGGCACATGTATGATAATTGGGCACAGCATATAGGATTACCAATTAAAAATTTTAATTAGTTTGAAAAGCAATTGCTTTAATTAAATTACACTAAAATTTCGGTATAAATATTAATATTAAAAATGTCAAAATTAACATGAATAATAGACAAAAATATATATAAATAAAGTTTCAAATATTTGTTACATCTAATTTATTACATATGGCACTTAAAAATAAACATGAGTATTAGAATAATTAAATTTGATTTAATTTTTCTTTTAAAAGAGATGACAAACATGATATCATTTATAGGCATGGTTAGACACAAAAAGGGACACAATTCTACACTTAAATAACATAATAACAAATATACCTATGATTAGGTGTGAAAATAAGGGTCTTATAGCAAAATGACTTATGATTAGACATGAAAATAAAGATTTTATAACAAAAAGATCGAATTTTAGGCCTCTTTCACTTTTCAAATATTGTAGCAACCAATATAAAAACTAATATATTGAGTACATAAATTAGAATTTGTATACAAGTAGATATATACCAAGAGCATATTTATACAAGTGTTTAAAATAATATACTCGGCCATTTAGCTATGGCCAAAAGAAAAAAAAAGACACGCATTTTAATTTCTTTGAGAAAAATAAACTTAAAAAGGTATAATATGGATAGATACTGGGTGTGGGGTGTTGCCATACCAAGGCCCATGATTACTACACATTATGTGCATATGGCACCTACGTTGTGCCCATAGTAGTATCAATGAGTGGGGAATTTTGTATTTATGTAATAGTATTTTTGTCCAGGATCATTAATCAAGTCCGTGGCCAAATATCCTATATTTGAAGGCTAAGAATTAAGGAAAAATTATTGTAAATTCAAAATTCAATTATTTTGCCTCAATTTTACCATATACTCTCTAGGCAAAAACTATGTTTCTTCCTGCTAGAAAACTAAAAACTCAAAAAGCTCTTTAAGGGATAACCTAGGTGCCTATGGGGGGCCATGGCCACCAACATGATAGGGGATAGCTATAAACCTCCTTGCCTTATCAGTGAAAGATATGATGTTTATTCATGTCTAGGTGTTGCCTATGTGTTACTGTCATTGTTGCTTATGTGTTGTCTCGATGTGGTTGCTTTATGCTCGCTTGTTATATAATTGTCGTTATCGAATCTGCTTACTTGGTACTTGCTTAATTCTATATTATTGCTCTTAACACGGTGTTACCTATGGCATGGCTTACTAATGGGTTTTTTTTACCTGCAGTATTGAATTCTAAGCTGACTTACTAGCTTCAAGAGATAGCAAGTGTTGCACATTTTGCCTACTTCAAAGTGTCAAAGAGGCGACCCGTGACAGTTGGTATCAGAGATTCGGTTAGAAAGCTTAGGAAAACTTGTTGGGATGGTGAACAACTCCTAGAAGATCATTGCGATTGAGAAGTTCTTGGGAGAACTCGATGAGATTGAGTTCAAGGTTAGAGACCTCATTAGAGCAAAAGATGGATTCGACGCTACAGGATTACAATAAAAGATTGATGTACTAAAAAGAGATATGGAGTATATGTTCAACAAGATAAATAACCTTGAATGGAGGAAAGGCTTTCCAAGCCCCTCTAGTCCACCTCGGGACAACGAACGTATTGAAAACTTGGAGACGTCGGTGAACAATCTCCAAGGCACGATCAATAAGGGGCAATAAGTACATTGAGGCATGAGCTTAAAGAGATAAACACCGAGCTCAATCTCACCATCCGAGCTGTGGGGAGCTAACCCATGGCTGCTCCAACAAGGATGGTATATATAAGGGCTAAGATGCTTGAGCCTGAGCCATGACATTATACGGGCGCGAATGATGCCAAGGAAGTTGAGAATTTTCTCTTCGATATGGAGCAATAATTTCGAGTGGTGTAACCTGACTCGAGAGAGGAAAAATTCATGATGGCTACAATGTACTTGTCTAGGGATGCCAAGGTATAGTGGAGCACAAAGTATAATGATATTCAATATAGGAGGTGCACCATAGTCACATGGAACAACCTTTGAAAGGAATTGAGAACTCAAATCTTCCCCAAAAAAAATATCATATCTAGTTCGATGCCAGCTATAATAATTAAAGCAAATGGGCACTGTCTGTGAGTATGTTAAAAAGTTCTCGGGAGTGAAGCTTGACATCAAGAACATGTCCGAAGCAAATAAGCTCTTTCACTTCTATAAAGGCATCAAACCTTATACTAAGATAGAGTTGCCAAAGCAAAGAATCTAAGACCTTGCCACCACTCAAATGAGCACTGAGCATTTGACGAACTATATATCGGAGAATACCCAGCAAAAAAAAATCAACTCGTTCAAAGTTTAAGTAACTTGAGTGGCAAGAACAAAGGAAGCTTAGGCAAAATAAAAGTGAGGGAGCAGACAACTTGGTTGTTAGTCACTTCCTCACACAGCCAAAACTTACCCCAAAATAAGCCTGATAATAGGAGCTCATTTCCGAATTTGATTTTTTACTTTGAACACAAGGCATGTCACTTGATCAAGCAGTAGATGCCTTTAGCCACAAAGTAGAACTTGTAGATTTGAAACTTCTAGCCAATATGTTGGTTAGTGCAGTGAACTCTCCTATCAAGAAGCGCATCAAAGAGAACTTGAAGAATGAAGTTGTTGTCAAGACCATTTTGAAGCTCGTGGAAGAAGGCAAGACTCGCCAGTTCAGGTTGGAAGAAGACATTCTATAGGCCAAGGATGTCCATTTATATATCCCAAAAGTTGGAGACCTATAGAGGGCGTTTATGAGTAAGTGCCATGACACATTATAGACAAGCCATCCAAGGTGGCTGAGAACACATGCCCTTTTGAAGCAAAGGTAGTACTGGCAGCAAATATGAGATAATATGGTAGAGTATACCAAGACCTATCTCACTTGCCAACAAGACAAAGTGCTGAGACAGAAGTCGCATGCATTATTGGAGCCATTATTTATCCTAAACAAACTATGGGAAAGCGTCTCGCTTGAATTCATTGAAAACTTGCCAAAGACAGGGGTGCTTGAGAATATCTTACTAATAATGGATAAAATTTCAAAGTATGAAGAAATGGGTAGATCAAGGTAGACAACCACTAGAGTTCTAACCTAGAGATATAGTGTTGATCAAACTTTCACCTGAACAATGCAAAAGTATGAAGGTTATATACCCATTATTTTAAAGGTAGGCAAAACATTTTATAAGCTTGACACCCTTGTATAGTACAAGATACACCCGATGATTCAAGTCAAGAGCCTCAAGTCGTATCACGAAGGTCCAGCAAGCAACCAGCCGACCAGAGGACCTATTGATCTCACGCCACTAAGCAGTATAGAACTTGAAGACATCCTTGTAGAGAAAATGGTGACTATAGGAACTAGACCACCGAAGAAGGAGTACTTTGTCAAGTAGAAAGGCCTTAAAGAAAAAGAAACCAGCTAGGAGAAGGCAAAAGACTTGAAAAAACTACTATAGAAGATTGAATATCGTAAAGCCGCCAAGTCATTGAGGATGCCGACATGCTGAGTAGGGGAGAATGTGGCGTGTTACCACACTAAGGCCCATGATCCCCACATATAGTATGCACGTGGTGCTTAAGGGAATTTTGTATTTATATAGGGATATTTTTATCCAGGATCATTAGTCACATCTGTGACCAAATACCCTGTATTTGAGGACTAAGAATTAGGGAGAAATTATTGTAAATTCAAAATTCAATTATTTTACCTCAATTTTACCATATATTTACTAGGCAAAAATCATATTTCATTCTGCCAGAAGACTAAAAGCTAAAAAAGCTCTTTAAGAGAGTGACTTGAGTGCCTATGGGGAGCCTTGGCCACTAGTATGATAGAGGCTTAGCTGTGAACCTCTTTGCTCTATTAATGAAAGATCTGATATTTATTCATGTCTCGTGTTGCCTATGTGTTACTTTCGTTGTTGCTTACTTGTTGCATATGTGTTGCTTATGTGTTGTCTCGATATGCTTACTTTGTGTTCACTTGTTGTGTGATTGCTGCTATCGAATCTGTTTACTTTGTGCTTGCTCAATGCTATATTATTGCCCTTAATGTGGTGTTGCATGCGACATGGCTAAATAATGGGTTTGTTTGCCTGCAGGCTTGAGGCTGACTTGTTAGTTTCGACCGATATCTAGTACTGCACGTTCTGCCTATTTCGAAGTATCAAAAAACAGTCTGTGACACTGGACTAGCATTTAATAAATATATTTTTTTAATTTCTTTTATTTTTTATTTTGTTATTTTTTTTGAAAAATCATCATAAATGGATAAGTAAAATTACTAGAAAAAGTTGGGTAATTATTCTATTAAATGCGTCAAATTCAAGATCAAATGAGGCGGCTATCAGTGTTTCTTATAACATAAGGAGTGTTAAATTATTAATTGACAAAATCCATTGATTATCCCTCCTATTCCACTGAATAAATGTGCAAATTTATTATTGCTTCTTTATCTTTACGAGAATGTGGCTTAATTAGATTAAAACGACCTATAATGAAGTAAAGGTTTCTAGTTATATAAAATGGATATTCACTTTTCAAACTATTGTCTCTTCCTCGCTATCTTGTCACATATATAGGAGAAGATAAACCAAAGCCAGTTTTGTGTAAGGTGAAAAGAATATAAAAAATAAAAGAGCTAAAAAAAATTAAAATAAGTAAAATAGAGGAACCTTCCCCTCCTAATGATCATTGGTATTTCCTCCCAATGCACACAATAAGTTTGATTATAATCCGAAGACAAAAGACATTGTCACATTGATCTTCATTCAATAGTGTTTGAATATAATCACATTCAATATTAATAATCACCCTAATTAAACGAAGGACTGAGCATGTCACTTGCTCCATAACTCCAACTTCTCTCCTAATACCATTACTAATAGAAAATTAAAAGGAATAAGATAACTTATAACCAACAGCTCACTGATTAAAAATATAAATAGATAAAAACTATGGAGACAACTACACCTAGAAGACCATTGTTGCAATTATCGGCCTAGAGATTCAGCAAATGCGCTATGCCGATGGCTGTAACTGCCACTACCGCTACCACCAATGTAGTTTTTTTTATCTCTCCTATTCGATTCCAAATCCCTCTCCCCTTGGCCCCCTTGGCCTCCTTGGGCTCTTTCTCCGGAACTATACCAATATACAAACGACAAGGTTTTCTTAATCTTATACAAAAAATTGTGTCATATACGCGCATTGAATAATATGCTATACACGTACATGCCCATTTGTTGTTTTACTATTCTACAATGGATAATGATATATGTAACAAAATTTTTACTAAATTTTTAATATTAACGCATGTATTTTGTAAGTTGGTAATATTTAATTAGTAAATATGATTAATTTATTTAAGATAAATATAATATATTAATTAAATAATGTCAACTCAAATATTATATATGTTAGTATTAAAAATTTGGTACAAATTTTAGTATATATAATATTATCCTTCTATAATATGAGCTCAAAGTAGAAAAGATAACACTATATATCTCAATTTTTATACCAATCCATATGGTATATTAGTTATCATCATCTAATTAGTGTGTTAAAAATTTATCACAAATAAATTAACAATTAGATAATGACAAATCACATGCCACATATATTAATATTAACAATTTGGTACAAAAATTAATAACTCAGAAATTATCCAATTAGAAAATAGGCAAAAGGGTATTTAATTTTTTTTTTTTAAATTCCTCTCTAAATATTCCAAAGGCCAATCATCAGGAACTCTCTAAATCTTCAAAAAGCCAATAGTTGTCGTCCTCGGAACTTTCGAACAATGAGTCTACAAAATCTACATCATCTGTCTCCTCTAGGGCTTCAAAAAGTTCATAGATTTCTTCCTTGCCAGCTGGCATTTTCTTCATCGATGAAGAGAGAAACTAAAAGAAAATAGGCTAATAATAGTTCTTATTATAAAACAACACAAACTCAATCCCTCCTATTTGTTGTCAAAGGTTTGCCAAGTAAACTTCAACCGGGCAATAACATCTCCATCTCCCTCTATGTATACGTATAGGAGATCAAGAAGTGAGTTTGCTACGTTTTTTTTTTAGCATTTATCTAACAGATTCAAACCCTGATCCTGATAATTAAACTTGGTCCAGTTAGACTACTTTAATATTTATTGGAATGTGTAACGATGGTATTGTACATAAATTCTATACTTCACCAAATACATAAATTCTATCAAATTCACCAGATTGGCACCCATAGCCCAAAGATAACTTGATAGTTACTAGAAAATATGACAAACTTTAGTTGAAATTCAATGGAAAGAATGCTCATTTATCGCGATTTTCAAGACCTTGTTAATACCAAGGACAAACCCTTAGTATTTTACAACATGTGGGACCCGATTTTAAGTTCCAAAAAACTTATTCTAAATAGTAATCTTAAAAATGTTCAATTTGTGTTATTAGTCCAATTTATGTCCTTTCCTCTCCGATTTGGTTTTAGTTTTGTGACACTTCGGTCTCTCTTGTTCTGATGTAGGAGTGTATGGAGTTAAAGGGCCTTAACATAAGGATCTTTCGTAGATTGACCCCACTTGGTCCTATCTAGCTGCTTGTTGTCTCACCATCTCAATCTTATTTTGATTGCCCTTTTCAACTTATACAATCAAATTTTTAAGTTTCGTTCTTAAGGATAATTATATTTTGGGAAATTATATAAAATGATCATCATTTGTTAATTTTTTTGACGATAATAAATTATTTTTATGGAAGCTATCATATTAAAGCTATGATAATCATTTGTCGACATTTTTAGCACCTATCAAAATTATAAAAGAACGGAGTAAATTTTAAAAAAGAAATTAACAAAACATGAAAAAAAGTCTTGTGAAAAGAAGCTTTGGTCCCACATCAAAATAAGATGGGGATGAAGGAATGCTTGAGTCTTACGATCTCTTTAGTTACTTAATGCCCACTTTTCAATTGATAATTGCCTGATAAATGTAGGGGTGGGCGATAGATAAAGTGGAATTAACAAATTTCAATGTGAAAATATTTCACATCTACTAAATGAGTTTAATATATATATATTTATATATATATATATATATATATATATATATATAAATATGGTTGCCAATTCAATAGTTATTTTCTTTTTTTATCTATGGATAAGTATTTTTTTTAGCCGTTGGATTACAATCTAACGGTGATCCAATGACTATAATGAAGTGCATGAAAAGACGTGCATCATTAATGCTCTTTCTCTCTCTTATTTTTTACAATAAAAAAATGTGCATACTAAATTTTCATTAGTCAAATTGATACCTATACATAAGTATGCCCTATAAATATATATATATATATATATATATATATATATATATATATATAATCCAAACAAACGTATTTAGAATAATAAAGTAACTTAAAAGACAATCTACGTGTTTATGGAACTTAGAATCTGAAGTTGCAAAATATATGATTGTTGCGATGCATAGAATCAACTTGTCTCGAGTGGAAGATTAAGAACAAAGATTTTTTTCTACTCTTTTTTTTTCCTCTCATTCGATTTCTTTAATAAAAAATGACACTTTGATAGAATTCAAGATTTAGCTATTATAAATTGATGAAATCAGGGCCAAAAGAAAAAAAAAGTATAAGTTAGAGATACTATTGTTTTCACGCTTATATGAATAGCTTCTTTTTTTTTTTTCTGTTTTTTAATTCTTTTGGTTGTTCACTTTTAGGAAAGATTAAGGAAAGACACTTCAAAACAAAATTAGTTTCTCAATGCTCTGTTGGAAAATATAATGATAAATAAAAATCAAATAGTGTGGAATTGGATTGGAACCAAAAAATGAAGGGTACTTTTGTTGAAAAAGATATTTTTGATAATGTTTTCGATGATTAAAACTCGTAAGCAATAACTAGAATGCTTAAAAAGAAGAATAGCTAAATATTTTAAGTATTTTTTGTTTTATTATTTTAGCAAAAAAAAATTTCTTAACTAAGTCATATGCCCCAACTGAAAAAACTCTTTGGCTCTGCCCCTGTTTTTACACCATAGATTCATAGTTGAACTTCAATGGAAAGAATGCTCATTTATCACGACTTTCAGGGCCTTGTTAATACACGATAGAGACTACAACGAGGTCTAAATACAACGATCACTGAAATTTGCAAAAGCATTGTTTCGAAGTATAGTACTCATAGGAGATCCAATGAACTTTTGTAGGTCTAAAACCTTAGAATCTTCCCCCACAATGTTAGTAGAGATATCCTAGAACCATAGACAGCATACAACGGTTTTACAAGAATTGCCCTAGTTTCGTGCCCCAAAGCCACGAGGACTTGGCCTTGTTGACTCCGAGTCTACAAACTGCCTCCTTGACTCTGATCTTCGCTTCCTCCTTGCAGTACCAGGAGGTGCCTAATATCAAAGAAAGTCCAAAAGAATGACAACATGTCATGAACACCACATTCAAAGAATTACGACATATGTTAAACAAAATTACGTGATTAAAACTATGTCCCTTCCATTCGTCAATCGTGTAAACAGGAAGAGAACTAAAAGGAGAAGTGTATGATCATGACACATGAGTATGCACAAAAAAAGATTGAACGCACGGGGAGAAAAACAAGGCACCTTTTGTTCAGCTTTCATTGCCTCCTCGAGATTGCTGAGTGCAGGAATAGATCCACCTTCCATTACACCCATCAAATTCTTCATACGAACACGCATTTGGAAGAGTTGAGCAACAAGTTGGCTCACCTATCAGCCATTTACAGATATCATATAATTTATAGCATCACATAATTTCCCGAACAAAAAGCACTGAAGAAGAGCTAATATTGTGATATTATCAAGTGGCTCTTGTAGATACCTGCTGCTCAGTTTTCCCAGAATCTTGAGCAACTCTTTTTCTTCTTACAGGAGACTCCGCCAACAATTCTGGCTTCTCTCTTTCCTCTGCATACAGAGAACAGAATCAGAAAGGTCCAGCAGGAATGGATTTAAACAAAGAAAGACTAAGCACAATAGAGTATAATTCACATAAAACATATCAATGACAGGTGAGAAGAAGAAGAGACCAGGGGTCATCGCTTCAATCATGGATTCCATCATCTTTAAGTTCTTTTCTGCATCACGAATTTGTGCAGGAGTGACCTGTTTACATGCAAGTAGAGAAGTTAATTCTACAGATACAAATACACAAGCAAAGTTGTCAAACTTTTTGGATCTTAGCAATTTTCACTCTTTGGATCATTTGTAAACATGGGGATGACTTTTAGAACAGTTGTTCTGTATCTTTTATAGTTATATAACAAAAGAATTGTATGAATTTGAAGCAATTAGGTTGATAAATGTGGAAAAGTCAAAAAACAAGCTTTTTATACCTTCCCCATACCAGGAATCATCCCAATAACACGACTCATGGATCCCATACGTGCAACAGCACGAGTTTGCTTCAGGAAATCATTGAAGTCAAACTTTGCGCTCATGATCTTCTTTTGCAGATCCTCAGCATCCTCTTGGCGCATCTATGTAGACAACTCAAATTGTAAGCAGATAGATTGTTTTCCATCATGTAAATCTATGCTTGGGTCATTTATAAACTTACAACTTCTTGTGCCTTTTCCACAAATGAGAGAACATCCCCCATCCCTAATATGCGGCCTGCCATTCGATCTGGGTAAAATGGTTCAAGATCCTCCATCCGCTCACCTCGCCCAACCAGCTTGATAGGTTTTCCTGATACCTGACATCACTAAAACCTAAAGTGAATACAATATGAACTACTAAACATATTAACATTTGAACAAGTTAACTTTTATATACTTTACACAGTCAGCATGATAACATAGCTAACATTCACAAAATAAATAAATAAATAAAGAGTGAAACAATATTATGCTAATAGTGACTGATTGATGTACTGAAAAGAGCATAAAGCATAAAGAAAAGAGGCACGACAAATTGTTTGCCGAGGAATAATCACATAAACTTGACCTTGTGAGGTCCATAATCCATATAATAGGCAATGACAAAACAAACCTCTTTAACACTCAAAGCTGCTCCACCTCTGGAGTCTCCGTCTAGCTTTGTCAAAATAGCTCCAGTGATCCCAATCTCTACGTTGAATGTCGTGACTAAGGCTGTAAAAAAAAAAAAAGAAAGAAAGAAAAAAAAAAGATGATAAAAAGCCCAATCCCATGCATATTAAAAATGCATCAAAATAGAGACAAGCAGAGTCATATGAACTTATATGCACAAGGAAACTAAACGAAGGCTCTATTATCCATTTACTCATCTGAAGGAATAAAGTCTAAACAACATTTCACCCTCAAACAGGTAAAACCAAAAGTACAAGTACCTGCAGCTTCTTGGCCAGTCATTGCATCCACAACAAGCAAAACTTCTGTAGGATTCAGTGCTCGCTTTACATCTTTCAATTCATCCATCATTGTTTTGTCTATCTGTTTTGAAAAGAGAACAAACAGCAGACATGTAAAATTTAATATATGGATTAAAATTGACATAAATTATAAAGATCTTGTTGCAAAATTACAAAATCATTACAAATATAGATTGTATTACCTGAAGCCTTCCAGCAGTGTCTACTATCACGACATCAATGTTCTTCTTGTTGGCCTCCTCTAAACCTTGCTTAGCTATTTTTGAAGGTTTAACATCAGTCCCAGCTGTATAAACAGGAACACCCACCTGTCACAAGCTAAGACTGAGTAGGAGAACGAACCAAAATATAAGTTATTTACTTCATTGGCAACCAAATATTAAGTACCTGTTCACCCAAAATAACAAGTTGGTCAATAGCCGCAGGTCTGTAAACATCTCCAGCAACTAGCATGCAATTCTTCCCCTGCAGTTGAATTTGGCATTGTATTAGTAAACAAATGAAACAAATGTACTCTAGATGTGACCATTATACAAGTAAAAACCATACACACAGGGATATTTGAAAATGCACCTGTTTCTTAAGGTAATTAGCAAGCTTGGCACATACAGTTGTCTTTCCAACTCCTTGTAGACCAGCCAATAAAATAACAGTGGGGCCGGTTTTTGCAAAAACAAGTTCAGACACCCCGCCACCCATTAGTTTCACTAGCTCATCATGCACAATCTGCAAAAATCAGCATTCAACACCCTTGTTGTTTATCATCAGCTAAATTTTCAGCGGAAACTACATTTTCATAAATTTTCACTAAGCCAATAAGCTCAGAGTTAACAATCTCTACCATAAAAATATTACTGCAAATATTTGCTTATTGAAGAATCCGAAAAGAAATTCACAAAGAGTTTTGATATCTTGTGCTCAACAACAGCAAAGAAACAGAAAGTTTATAGCTAAGTTGAAGTTCAAAGTTCAAATCATTAAGAATGTTTCATTAGCTCATTGAAAATTTGTAGTATCGCACCTTGACCAATTGCTGATCTGGTTTGACACCACGAATTAGGCCAACACCAACAGCTTGGTCACTAACAGCTTGCACAAACCTTCTCACAACCGGAAGACTCACCTGTAAAAAAAGCAGGATTTATTGTCTTATTTTGTACTCTTTTTTTTTTTTTTTTTTTTTGAATTAAACAACTGAACTTTATTCATACATCTGACTTAACAAATTTCATGACCCAAACAGGACAAGACTCTAACCAAATCCTACACTCCTTTACAATAAGATTATTTTTAGCTATACAATGAGCAGAGTTATTCAAAGACCTGTGTATATGAGTAAACAAATTACATGAATGAGTAAACAAATGACAGGAATGAGGAACTAACATCTCTCTAATGTCTCTAACTAACAAATCCACGTCAAGCATTGAATCAGAAGAACCTTTAATCAAATTAATTGCAAAGAGGCAATCTTTTTCCACTTAACAAGGGAAAAGACCAGCTTGAATGGCCACTTCAAGACCAAAATGAAAAGCATGAAGCTCAGCTAAGAAGGCATTTGAACCTACTGACCAAGATTTCTCAGCCACTGTCATTATCTTCCCATCATGATTTCCGATAGTAATAACTAAACCACACAATCCAGTTTGCATATCAAGGGCAGCACCGGAATTGTGCTTCATGACACCCATCAGGGGACACCTCCACCTGGGGGAAATTACAAATCTCCTTCTTTCTCAAACCAAATACCACCCCACAAACCTCATTATACTAAGTTCTCAACATAGAGCCACTGAACTCGCCTGTCTCCCCTTTTTCACCATGAACTTTCATACTTAAAAGTTAAAAACATTAACTTGTACAAAATTACGAGACGATGCTCACTTACATCTGCTTCCAATAAAGACCTCCTTATATCTCTCATAGGCTCCACAATGTTTTCCTTAGTCAAAACCTCTGAAAAACCCAAGAAACTCACAATTAAATACAATTCACAATAGAATTCAATAATAATTATTAAAAAAAAAAAAGCAAACCTTCCCCTTTGAGTTTGTTCCAAGCTGATTCTAAGCCACTGGTTAACTGTCCAAACATTTCGGCTCTTATAATTCCACGCATTTCCTTTTTAGGGCTAACTTGCTTTGAATTCACCCAACCCCATATCTCTCTCTGAGAAAAAAATTTCATTTTCAAAACAAAAACAAAAAATCAAATTCTGGGTTTTCTGCATATATGTGTGTATGTGTGTCTACACATATATTTATAGAAGTATATGTATCGAGTATAAAGGAGAGCGAATATTAACTTACAGTGAATAGATTCCTGGAAGAGAGCGCAGTGGAGAGGTGGGTACCAGTCCAGGCGGAGCAAAATCGAGCCGAAGAAGTCCTGGAGTTGGAGAGGGTTTTAGTGGTGGTCGAAAGAGAAGGAGAAGAAGAAGAAGAAGAGAAATGGCGTGAAGCCACACCCTGAAACTGTACGGCTTCCATGGCCAACACCAAGAAGAGCGAGCTCTGAGAACTGAGAATTCTTTTCACTGATATATCCACTTTGTCTGATATGGAATCTATCTTCCTATCCGTTTTAGCAGTTTGAATACGGCGCGGGTTTACTGTATTCTCGTGCTCCCGCCAATGACATGACACTATTGAAACGGAGCGTTTATTGAAATCCATATAAAATCCGTCGTTTTACGTTTAAATACAGAGCGAGTCTACCTTATTATCACGCTCCCGCATGTATCATTACCATACGACGTGTATAATAGTCAAACGACGTCAATGTCAAAATTCGAAACGGGGCACCATTTTGTCCAACTCCTCCAGAACGGATAATTGCCGCCATTTTCTGAGGGACAAACGACAGTTGGAGAGTTTCGTTAATTATGAATGACTGTTCAAGCCGCCATAGCCAGAAGCTCAGTCCCAGCCGCCATTTTATGGAATACCCAGCTGAGAGAGCTCTCAAAACAATGTCTCTTCTCCGAAGCTCTCCATCTCTACCGTCGGATGCTCCGGTCCGGTCACTCCCCCAACGCCTTCACCTTCCCCTTCGTTCTCAAGTCCGCCGCCGCCCTTTCACTCTCCGTCACCGGAGCTCTCCTCCATGGCCATGTTCTCAAAACTGGGTGTGAGCCAGAACCCTTTGTGCAGACTTCTCTGATCTCCATGTACTGTCGGTACTCTCTTGTTGAGAATGCACGTAAAGTGTTTGATGAAAATCCCCAGTCGAGGAAGCTGACTGTTTGTTATAATGCTTTGATATCTGGGTACACCTTGAACACGAAGTTTTCGGATGCGGTTGCGTTGTTCTGTAGGATGAAGGAAGCAGGTGTGCTGGCTAATTCGGTTACTCTGTTGGGTTTGATCCCGGGGTGTATGGCACCAATGGATTTAGGTCTTGGGATGAGTCTTCATTGTTGTTGTATCAAAAGAGGACTGGAACCTGACTTGTCCGTTGGGAATTGTTTGGTCACGATGTATGTGAAATGTTGCTCAATAGAGTATGCAAGGAGATTGTTTGACGAAATGCCTGAAAAGGGTCTGATAACTTGGAATGCAATGATATCTGGGTACGCTCAAAATGGGTTTGCTACCCATGTTTTGGAACTTTACCGGGAGATGGAACTTTCTGGCGTTTCTCCTGATCCTGTGACGCTTGTTGGGGTTCTATCATCTTGCGCTCACCTTGGCGCTCGTGGTGTTGGCCATGAGGTTGAACGACGAGCTCAGCTCTGTGGCTTTGGTTCTAACCCCTTTTTGAAGAATTCCCTGGTTAACATGTATGCTAGGTGTGGAAATTTGGTTAAAGCTTATGCAATTTTTGATTCCATGAAAGAGAAAAGCTTGGTTTCTTGGACAGCAATCATAGCTGGATATGGAATGCATGGGCAAGGGGAGATTGCCGTGAAGCTCTTCGAAGAAATGATTCAGACTGGAATCAAACCTGATAAAACAGTGTTAGTAAGTGTCCTTTCTGCCTGCAGCCATTCAGGATTGACTGATAAGGGCCTGGAAATTTTTGCTGCAATGGAGAGAAAATATTGTTTGCTGCCGGGTCCAGAGCATTGCTCTTGTGTAGTAGATCTTTTAGGCCGAGCAGGGCGACTGAAAGAAGCTGAGGATTTCATTCAGTCAATGAAGGTAAAACCCGATGGTGCTGTATGGGGAGCCCTCTTGAATGCTTGTAAAATTCATAAAAATTTAGAGCTAGCTGAGTTAGCTTTCAAAAGGGTCATTGAGCTCGAACCCTCCAATATTGGCTACTACGTTTTGTTATCAAACATATATTCAGATGCAGAGAATCTGGACGGTGTACAAAAGGTTAGAGTGATGATGAGGGAAAGGCAGCTCAGAAAGGAGCCGGGTTACAGCTATGTCGAATTCAAAGGGAACGTTCATGTTTTCTTGGCTGGAGACAGGATTCATCCTCAGACAGTTAAAATATATAGAATGTTGGATGAACTAGAAACTCTAGTAAAGAAACTTGGTGGGTCTAATGGGAATGATGGTAAGAGAAAAAATGAAGAACAGTTGATTGGTGAGGGTAATGTGCACAGTGAGAAGTTGGCCATTGCATTTGGGCTTTTGAACACCCGTCCAGGGTCAGAGATCATTGTGATAAAGAACCTGAGGGCATGCGAAGACTGTCACTTGTTTTTGAAGTTGGTTAGCAGAATAGTAGACCATAAGTTTATTGTTAGAGATGCAACGCGTTTCCACCATTTCAAAGATGGGGTCTGTTCTTGCAGAGACTACTGGTAGGTCGTAACAGCTTCCCATGTCTCTTTTTTTTTCTTTTTTTTTTTCAACATTTCATGATTGGTTTTGCTTCAAGATATTTGAAATCGAAAAGGGAAATTGAAGACACAGACTTTTGCTTTTGCAAAATTTAGCCAAGAAAGGTTAGGAGTTATGAAGGCCTACAAGACAGATGTTAATTCTGTGGTACCAAGGGATCAAAAGATTCAAAACAAGGAACGCTTTGCAAATATGGGTTGTTAAAACTTTAAATCGAGAATCTACATTCTAGGGTGCTTTTCCTGTCGTTCCACTGAATCAAAATAAGGTAAAACATTTCAGCATTGGTGTTCAAACAGGCCCTCGAGTATTGTCGTAGAAGAAAAATTGTACATCCTTGAGGGAAAACCTGTTTTTGCATTTGTATTTACTTAATTCGCGTTACTTTTTATCGGATAAGAAGTAAATTGCATATTGAAATTAATACTGTTCACGTAAAGTACATCGTAGCACTAAAATTGTTAGCTCATTTCTTTACATCTCGCTTGGTATGTTGCATTGAACGCTTGAGACTTGAGTAACAGTGAATCACCTTAAACTATACATCTATGATGATTTCATTTCTAACTTGGCCATTTTAAATTTTTAGTGACCACCAATTATACTGTTAGAAAAAGTGGCAAGTTCACGAATTGGTGAGAGAGATAAGAAAATATTTTACTTTAGAAATCTGGGATCTGTTTAAAATCAATGAAAACATATCAAAATCACAAACAGAAAACAAGCCTTCGCCCTCAAGTGTCAGGCTATGACAAAGTAGCGTCTAATGAATATGAACATCCAAAATGATTATGTCAGTCCACCAATCGCTACAACTGAATCAGTTCCGGTGGTTTGTTCATCTTCAACAAGTGGAATTGTTCTCCTCACTATCAATTTCATCGGAACACGCCCACTCCCTGCAGATGGTGGTAGTGTGGTAGATAGATTTGTTATTTCAACAACTACATTTTAGTAAACTTCTTTGTCAACAAGACAAACGAAAAAACTTCACCTTCAATGAATTTGGCCTTTTCCGTGCAAATGGCAGCATAATGAGAACCAGCCAAATCCATCAGTGCAAATTGCCAATTGCTTGTTAAAATGCTGGGATTATCAAAGGACTCGACAACAATTTCAGATACCTAATAACGTGGTTAAAGGAAAAAAAAATGTTACTAGATGTGATAATGTACAACTTAGATCATGCAAATACTCGGCTAATCTCATGGGCAAAACAATAGCATGTTTTTTTTCACATGTTATACGAGTTTGGTTGCGTCTATGAAATAACAGTTATTTGAAACAAAATAACCACAGCATGTCAAATACCTTATTATCTGTGTCCTTAAAGAGGTGACTTTCTCCTTTAGTTATTGCCGGCTTAAATCGAATTGTGAAGGTGTTAAATGGAGAAGCAGAGAAACCCCTCCCCAGTGCTTTCACATATGCCTCCTGAGAAAAAAAAAAAGGAAAAAAAACAACAACAGCAACAAAAACCTCATAGTCTGTAAACAACCACCTAAGAAAACATACACCACTCATAATTGACAATTGCAATTCGGCAATTCCCACTACCACTTTACATGAGGAACCTTATAACTTATTATTCAAAAGAACATGACCATGTTTCATAAAATTTGTTAACAGGCATGTAACTGAACTTAAAAGATTAACAGAAGTTATTTCACCTTTGATCAATTGCTTTGGAAGAAAAAATAGTAATAAAGGGAGAGGAAAATGCATAATTGTAAATAATTCATCAAAGTTTTTATGTTTTTCCTCCTTTGAGGGGGCACATTCATTCCAAAAAAAAAAAATCAAAACTCTTATGTAAAAGTTGTGGAATTTTAATAATGGCTCAATTAGCAAGGTTTGAATAAATTGACACTCATAATGCAATCGTGGAACTTCCAATGTATGTCAACCAGAAGACACTTAACTTTCAAACAGAATATGAATTCTAAATTAAGCATATTATAGAATCCCACCAACCTTAAGAGTCCATAGTTTCATAAACTCCTGCCGCTGGATTTCAGCATCTGTAATAGCAGCCAAATGTTCTAACTCGTGAGAAGAAAAGTACCTCCGAGCAAAAGCTAAGACATTAGTCTTTATTTTCCGGTTCTTCTCCTCAACATCAATACCAATCTACAATTAGATAGTTAAATCAGTTTATTCAGAGCTGGTCCTTCACAATAAAAACATATAAAAAGTAAAAAGTTACAACATTAGATCAATTAATAACATTAAAGTATACTTACTGGTGCATCAGCAGTTACTCCACAAGCTATCAAAGAAGAAGTGTGTGAGATATTGAAATGCAATGGTGGTGGTTGCCAATCAGCAGTTTGCCAGTCCATCTACTCAAAAAAGCTATAGAAAAATATTAAAAGAGTATAAAAGAACTGAATTGAGCATGAAAATATAGCCTAGGTAAATGGGAGGACAGCAAAGCAATTTCCATGCAAAATACATGGCAAGGATTTGGAAAAAGAAGCCCACCTCAGGCTTCCCATAACTGTTCTTCCTGAACTTCAAGGATTTCGGATCGACATGAGAATTCGTCTGATCTAAAAAAACCGGTGCAGTTCAGATATTCACATAAACCTTCATTCAGTACATATATTCACGAACAAGAAAGTCATAAGCAATATGATAGAACCTACATATCTAGCAATGGTAGTGCGAACCAGAGCTCGAGCAAGCAGGGCACTTTTCTTGAGCTGATCCCCACGCATGCTCAAAACATTATCTTTCTCACATGGTGATAGGAGCTCAAAGTACTGATTCATAAGGCTTTGACTCCTTACTTCATCAGGGAAGACATACCAAAAATGGGTTTCCCTGCAAAACCAATAACTCAAACAAAATTCAACAAAAGCCTACCCTTGAAGTTTGTTTTGGGGGCAGGAATGAATTGAATATTAGTTCTTACATTGGAGAAGGAAGCTGTAATGGGGCCAAAGAGGATGAGGCAAGAGAAAAACTCCTCTGGAAGCAATGAACATTCATCATAAAACACCGTCTGAGCTGAAGCAATAACATGCATACTTGGGACCGAAGGCTAATTCTCCAAACCAATAACCTCTAAATCCTGAAAAAATCATCTGTAGTTTAATTCAAAATAGGATTTTTGAGCATATAAAATTTATACTACATATTTGTTTCTCTATTAGCAAACTTTTATTCTATATTTTCTTCATTTTCTCAGCAATAAGCAAACAGAAAATAGAACTAAATTATTCAAAGAGAAGACCGGTAGCACAAAAACACAAATGCAACCTAAAGGGGTCAGAACTGCTCTCTTTATATATACACGAGCGCGCGCGCGCGCACACACACACACACAATGCATATTATGCGTGACTCAAAATAAGTTTTTCTGATGTATATTAACTCTCATCCCCTCCAAAGAAAAAAAAAAAAAAAAAAAAANAAATTGAGAAATTGAGAGCGAAATCAAGAGAAATCAAGGATATATATAAAAAAAAAAAAAAAAAAAAAAAAAGACCTATTAATGGTTTATAGTCTATAACAAGAAGTGGACAATCAAAAGAACCCAATAACCACCCAACTTGATTTTCAAAATCCTAAATTTCAATAACTTCAATCAACAATCAAATTGATCGCACCAAGATCATGATAACAAACTATCAATAAAGAAGGACCAAAATTTTTAAAGGTAAATAGGTAAATTGTATAATTGTAGTAGAGGACAAATAAAAGAGGCGTTGACCTTGATTCCGGGGATGGCCGATGGCTCGGTACTCAGTCAAAGAGAGTTTGATTTTACTAAAGAGGAAAAGCTGGTTTTAATTCTTCCTCCCAAAATCCCTAATTTTTGCCGGAACTGAACCCTAATTGGCCGGAAAGTGGGTCTGAACCAGAGACATGAGGCCGAAGAAGAAAAAGACGCAAGTTTGGACCCTTTTTCATCCTAATACATAATTGAGTCTTGCTATTTAACCCGGGCCACGTGGGAGTCTGTGGTAGGTGCCAAATTGTGAAGCTTGCCACGTCAGTGTTTGTTTTTTTTTTTAAAATAAATAAAAAAAGAAAGTGAAAACAAAAACAGTTCTTTCCTCCTCTTTCTCTCTCTCTCTCTCTCTTTTTTCCTCACATACTTTCTTCTTCATCACTGGTAATCTTGTATCACCTAAACTTGGTCAACCAATTTTTCTGATAGGAACCATAGGCAAAGACTTTAAAATTTCTGGCAATAACTATTAAATTTTTATTTTCTTTTTTGAAGGATCTAATTATCCAACTAAAAGCCAAAAACAAAAACAAAAATTTAAGAAATTAGAATTGAAGAACTCGAAAAGGAAAAAAAATAATGGACTGATGAATAGATCTCGTACTGTTGCGAAGTTTTTTTTTTTTTTTTTTTTTTTTTGGAGGAAACAAAGGGAATGTATCTTTAACTCCCCACCGGAAAAAAACCCAAAAAAAAAAAAAAAAAAAACAAACTGTGGGGTTTCATTTACGTTAGCAACCTCCATTATTAGTAGTGGGTTTGTTTGTAAGAATGGGGGCAAATGTGGAAAAAAAAATTCATAGAATGAGAAAACCGGTTGAGAATCTGAAGGAAGACCAGAGGAAGAATGGAAAGATAATAAGTTTATTCCAATTTAGAGCCGAAATTGATAACTGGAGGAGGAGGTTTTAAAGTGTTCTCCTTCGACAGATTTACTTTTCGGTTTCTTCTATTTTTTTTAACACCCATGAAGTAGGTCACGTGACAGGCACAAGGAAGACGATTGTATAATCTCAAACGACAGTATTTGAGAGCAGACGACACTATTTTTTTTTTTGGGGGCGCAAACATCGTCATTAGACGGCACTATTTTTTAACAAATGAGTAATGACGATAGAATTTCGTGAGACGACGGTATATAAACGACAGAGTGTACAAGTTACTTGCTATTAATGTCAGTGTTTTTCTGAAAGTGACAAATTTAGAGTAGTTAATTTACCAAGATGATTTAATAAATTTATTATCGAATCAGTTTTTATATGGTTTATTTTCAATTTTTTAAACGATAACTTAGTAAATTAACTGCTCTAAATTGGTGGCAGGGTATAAATTTGTAACAGTTTTTAAATCTAAAGGTCAATGTTGATGATACCAAAACAGAAGGTATAATTTGAACAAAATATCAAAATACAAGGTATAAAAATGATAATATCCCTTTCTGAAAAGTCAATTATGTATTAAGCATATGTCATGGGAAACTGAATAGAGATAACGAAGAACGATATCACAGTTAAAGACGACAATTTCAAATAAAAAGGACCCTAAATATGATAAACGAGCTGTCATGCATTAAGATAATCAGTATTTATTCTCAACTTTGAAACAAATGAAGTGTTGGATAAAAGTGAAGTCAACACTCAAATTTCGCGAAGGTGAAAGCAACTAAAATGTCAAACCTACAAAAGTTGAAGGTAGCATTTATTCTTAAACATGGATAATCATGACCTTATTGTCATTCGTGTTGACACATCCATATATAATAGCCATTGTTAGACTGAGTCTCATAGAAAAAGGTATTGACACATTAGTCATTTGTTAGGATGAGTCTCATAGAAGGACTCGCGGAATCTTGATAAAAGACTGAAATTGATCGGACTCATCGGACTATAGAATTTCACTAATAAGTAGATATGGTTAACATTCATTGAAACTTTCCATATAGTTGACTAGCAATTTACTAGCTAAAGATATTAACTACTTCATTGCATTTTTCCCACCTAGAAGCCGGCTATGACATTAAAACGTAAAATAGCCAAATAGCCATGGATATCTTCTTTGGAACTCTCCGTCTTTTCTTCTCTTTTTTTATTTTTTTTTTCCTTCATTCACTTGCAATTAATTAGCTAAACATATCAAGTTATTAACTATTTCATTGCTTTTTTCCCACCTAGATGCCGGCCATGACATTAAAACGTATAATAGCCATGGATATTGGGTTAGAATCTTTACCTCAAAATACAAAAAGATGGTTAACAAAATGTCAAATGAAAAAAGTAGACAGGTTAAACGAACCAAACTCGAAAAAAACACACATGAAACCATACACAAATATTTTACCGCCAAAGAGGAAAGAAACAAAAGTGCCAACTTTTACACCAGTTACACATTCATTCTTCCCCCCAAAACAGAATCAAAGGCCATTCAACGCCAAGCTTCAACCAGCTCTTTCCTTGAATTTATGCGGCCAAGAATTCCGGCTCTCTTGCTCTTCTCAGTAGATCGGGCACTCTGAACGATTATCTGCTCATTCAACTTCTTGGAACCTTTCTTGAGACTTGAAGTGCTTGATTGACCTGTTTTGCTCTTATGTGTGTCTTTTGGAGCATCTCCACTATGACCAGTGGAACCGTCTTGGAGACCATTTGGTAACGAGCTAACTTGGGATACAACTTCGCAAGGACAACTATCAACAAGAGACCGGTTTCCTCCAGGAATGATATTCTCAATGGAAGATAGGAAAGTTTGGGATCCATCCCCAGTTGTGGTACTTTCATCTTGAATTGAGTGACAAGGGCTGTCTAAAGCAGGTTCCTCAGGGACAAAAACTTTTGCGCCTTCATTTTCTGCCTCGGTCTCCTCCTTGGCATCTTCCAAACATGGGTGGGAAGCGCTTTGGTGCCCGTCATCATCCGGCTCTAGGCGGGCCTCAGGAGATGTTTCCACTACAGAGTCTTCTCTATCTCGAAGTATCTTGACAATGAGAGTCTTAAGGAAATTCATCACTTGGACTGCATACATCAACGCAGTCAAAGGATCTGCCATCTGCAACAATAAGTTAACAAGACAGTCCTTACACCAAAAGTTCACCATATTGCATACACGAAATGCCAAAAGTTCAGAGAATCCAACTAGTAAATATATCTCAAGAGAGTCATGAAAGATAAAATCATTAACATTTTACACACACTATTTGGTAACAGGGATTGAAAGAGCTTAATCACTGGATGATGTCATATAAATGATGCTTTTTCTAACATGCCTTATTAATTAATAAGAGGTTCAATTTTCAACAGTGTATGATTGTCACTCACATGAGTCATGTTTGGTGCAAAGACCATGGCGACATTGCGGGCATTCATCTTGTTCAGATGTTCGAATTGTGCAACATCAGCCATTAGGTTAATCGCCCAATCAAGCAAAGCAGCTTCTGTTGGGGGGAGGAGCCGAACAAGTTGAGCACATTCCTCTTCTGATTGGGATTGCATTACCTGCTCCGGTGAGATAGAGTCTAACAAACCAGTTGGAAGCTCTCTAAACCAAGCCTAAAGAATAACCAAAACACCATACCATGTCTATTAGTGAAAGTACCCGAAAATAAGTTAACCAGAATGAAAAATTGATTCGGTTTTTAACAAAATTGTTTCTGGTTCATAACATGAAGAGGAAGCTTTCCAATTGCATCAATGCTTAGGTCCAGAATTAGCAATTATATGATGAAATAGAGAAAAGTGTGAATGCTTACCTTTATAAGGCCTGCCAAACAGTGCACGTCAATGCCATCCGGTATCAGTCCCCTATTCAATTGCTCCCTAACATACTCCTCTTGGCTGTTCTCAGCATTAATTCTGAAGATCCCTTCAGCCTGCATGAGATAAAGTTCCAAAATTCAATGTCATTTAGTAGAGTTATTTCAATAAAGTCCTATATCCACATACTGGATAGCAGTTATTCAATCAAAATGGACTAATGGTCATTTATTTACCTGAAGACCCCCTCGTGCATACAAATGTCTCTGCATCAACAAGAGTATTGTAGGGACACTGTTTCCTCTGGAATCAAATGATAGCTGCATGGACTCGGTCGAAACCCCGAAAACATTTGCACTTCAGAGGTAAAAATGAACAATGTCAGCTGAGTAAACCATGAATCATGATGTTAAACTGGGATGATAATGTACAATATAAGCAAGAAGTTTCCATATAAATATTTTATTTTTTAAATTTACTTCAGCAAAGAATGTGAAAATCCTAATATGTGTTTTTCATTTTAGACCATTATAGAATGTCAATGAAGGAAGCCACCCCAATATCTACCTTATGCATATCAGACTATCCAACCTTTTTCATTTTGGTATGTTTCGAAGAATAATAATTAAAGCCCGACCCCAATTGCTTCATAAAATATTGGTAGATATCTAGGCTGACAAGTTAAGCTAAGACAAAAGTAAAATAAAAGCAAAAGAATTTTGGAGAGCAAAATGCTTTGAGGTAAATTGAAGCAAAACGGTATTGGAGATGGGTTTACAAGAAAAGGGGTGTGAGATATGGTATTTACTGATTCAATACAATTCCAATAATAGAACATAAATGAATGCCTTATCAAACCCAACCCCACAAAGGATTTTCTCGGTAAACAAACAGACAACAAAATTACTATAATAAAAAGATGATAAATTCTTGTGACGTGGTGACATGGTTTGTAATGATTCAAACTGATTCCCCAATAAGCAACCCAACCCCACCAAGGATTTTCTTAGTAACCAAAATTCCAACATAAAATAGAAACTTAAACATGTAAATTCAAATTTTCAAATTCATAACACAATTTCCAGAAAGAAAGACAAGAAATTCATTAAAGAATATACACTTAGAAGAAAAGATTGAATTTATACAACTGACCTGGCACTGGGAGGCCTCCTGGGAACCTCAGGCTCAAATTCAACTGGCAAACCAAGAAAGCCATTAAACCGGTCAAAGGTGACATGGGCAACATGCCTCACATTGGAAGGCCACCCAATCTCCATGGCAGAAGAAGAAGAAGAAGAAGAAAGCTTCCCAGTCTGAGTAGTATTACTACACCCAATTAAAGACTTTCGAAAAGCAGCTATTAAAAGCTCCACAACAGAGAGCTGATCTACTTCTCTGTCTCTTTCAATCCTTTTCCTATCAAATTCACCTCCTCCCACTTCTTCTTCTTCTTCTTCTTCTTCTTGGTCTGAACCCAAATGGGCTTGGACCCTTTCATCTACTATAGGATTGTTAATAAGGGCAATTGAGTTTGAGCCATCATTGGGTGTAGGTGGAGCACATGGAGTAGAAGAAGAGCTTGAGGTTGAAGGGAAATGAGATGGGGACTGGAGCACCTCAGTCATATTTTTGGGGACCAATAAAGAAAGAAACTAGCTATTTTGCTAAGAATGAGTAAAGAGTAAAGAAAATAAAGAAAACTAAAAGATTATTCTTTTGGTTTTAAGTCCCTAATTTATTGTGATTTTGACTATCTGGGCAATGAAAAAAAACCAAGATTTGGATATGAATGAGGAGTTGGAGTTGGATTCAAGGAAGGGTTTTGGAGGTTGAGACGTGACTATCATCACTTTCTCTTTCTTTTTTTCCTTTCTTTTTTATGTATATTTTTCTTCTCTTCGCTGGCTTGGAAGTTCAGGATTGAAGGAGCTAGAGAGAAAGAAAGAAGGGTT
The DNA here is from genome assembly GCA_002914805.1 of Parasponia andersonii. NCBI lineage: Eukaryota > Viridiplantae > Streptophyta > Magnoliopsida > Rosales > Cannabaceae > Trema > Trema andersonii. Next base: position 1,786,510 of record JXTB01000011.1, read on the forward strand.
ACAGATTGTTGTATGTTGTTATGAGAGAGAGAAAGAGTGGTAGGTTGAGATGGAGAGAGAGAGAGAAGAAACGGGTGTCTCTGTATGTTCCATATATCTATAGGTGTAGTCAAGTTTGGTGGTGGTGTCTCCGCTTCAGAACAAAGCCATCCCCCACTATAGCCTATAGGAACCTTTTTGAGCTATTGCTTATCTCACTTTACAAAGAGTCTTTTAAGAGTAATTATAGGCTTTTTTGAAGCTGTAATAACATTACATAAAACTTCTTCTATGAACTGAAATTTTTATCTTCATTTCCTCTCATGTGAAGTGACAAGTTAAATCCAAACCCTTCCTTTTCAGCATCCTAATAAAACAGATTCCATCATATCTGTTTTGTATCTTTCACCACGTTTTAAAGCTAAACATTTAGATTGCTCAAAATCATGCAAGTTTCCAAACTATAAAACAAAAAATTGAAATGATTTTTCAATTTTATTATCTATGAAGGGTCTCAAAGCAATCCACAACTAAGTGCCCCCTAAACTTTGGATAATGATATTTTGTTTTGTTAGGTGAGATGTTTTGCATTTTAGCTCCGTGTTAGACCCTTAAAATATTTGTTTTCTTTTGTTTTTTGTTTTTTGGTTTTTTTTTTTCAATGTGGAATGACAGGTGATTACAGGTGTTGATACGTATAAACAAAGGTTATACTACCTAAATCCACCTGATTCTGACAGGTTGGGCCTAAGGTAGAAGACCAACTACATTCATTTCATTTACCATTTTTTGTTCCTTTAATTTTCAACGCTTAAGGGCACTTAGCACTAGGTTTGGTTTAATGAAAATAATTAATAATATAACTAATTGTGCCAGCATTCGGCTTCTAAAGGTTTCCTTACAAGTAAGCATCCCTATAGTTCTCTTGGTTCAATAACCGAAGATATTGTCTCTAGTCTCTACTATTTGGTTCAAAATTATGGTATTAAAGATCATCATTAACTACTTATTATCTCTCTTATTAATTGATCCACCGGCCCCTCTCTCCAGCTAAACCCAAAAAAATAAAAAATAAAAGAAAGAAAATCACACTTAAATATAAGCCTTAATTGGAGTTGCCAACATGGGAATTTGATAATGGAAGTACTCTTCAGAATGAAGTTTGGAGTTTGTGCAATTAGACACAATGCAAGGACTGGGTTCTGCAAAAAGGAGATTTTTTTCCCCCCCACTTTTATCTAACCTTTTATTTCATAAAAGGGCAGTAAAAATCTACGTTTATGGCATAAAAAGGCAGATATAATAGCTTTGTTGGTGAGAACTGAGAACAACTTATTTTAGCTTCTAAAAATTTCATCCAATCTAAGTTATTAGATGTTTAAAGCACCCAAACTATAATTTTGCATATAACCAAAAAAAAAATTCCACTAAGAGCACTTCCAATGCAATGCTATTTTATTTTGTTAATTCTATAATTCAACATATAGCACAAAAACCATAGTTCAATACCATGTTATATGTCCTTCAAAAAAAAAAAAAAAAACCATGTTATATGTTATATGTTATGTGAAATCTATATAATGTTACAATTAGAAAATGTTAAAACTCATAGTTTCCTTTGTTCAATCAATTGCTTTATATACTTTTGTGTTAAATCAATACACCTTTTTTGAATACTCAACTAATTATAAATTATTAATTAATTAACAACTGAAAAAAATATATTAAGTTTCATTGGGTGTCGAGTAAAAATTTAAATTGTTATCAAATTTATTATTTTGCTATTTTTTTTTTTATAAAAGATGTAACATTAATGCCAGCATTTACATTAGACATGATATGGTCTTACCTTAAAATTTACAAATTCTTCAAGGTTCGGTGAAAACTTTTTAAGCACGTGAACAGCGTTAGTATGTAAATTTATTACAACTTTTTTTTTTAATCTCTGGCATGAAATTTAAAACAAAAGAAAAAGTAATCTTTTGGGTCCACAATAAAGAATGTCATATGAAGATCAGTATAAGGAGGAAGCTTTAGATTTGAATCATATATATAAGATGTACCGTTGCCCCAAACATAAGATGTACCGTTGCCTCAAACTGCAAAAAGACTACGTAAGAAAAACTCAAAGCACAGCTAATAAAGCAAAGATTCGTGTACTGGTATGTGATGCTATGCTAAAACTCTCAGCTCAAGGTTTGATACAAAATCCAAGCTGAGCTGATCTGTTAATATCAAAAAAAAAAAAAAAAAAAAAACCCTTTTATCAAGAGAAGAGAGACCCGCTGGGAAAGAGAAAGTCTCTTAACAATTTCAAATTCAAAGTTGCAATAGAGGGTATATGGTACGTTTTTTTCTTTTGACAAAAGTTTGGTATATAATTTTATCTTTACTCCAAAAACAGAGGTATCTATTTTCTTTCTTTATTTTTATTATTTTTTTTTTTGTACTCAAGAAAGAGAGAGTTACGTTGTTTACTCCTACTAAGGCCTAAAAAAAATGTACTGAAGTACGTGCCTTAGTACGAGTTAACGGTGGAAAAGTGATTTACCTTATTTTTAGTGCTGTGGAAGAATTTTTAGTTGGCTGATTGTATACGAAGAGAAATTAAAGAACTCGGTGGAGAGAAATCTTAGGACACGGTTTGTACTCATTTCTGCGTGCTTACCGTGTATTAACTTTGCTAGGTTTTCGCAAGAAAATGTGTGAAGGGATCGACTATTAAACAGAGGACCTATTTTTCGTTGCCTTTTTTATGTCAAAAAAGTGAAAAACATCAAATATGAGATATTTTATTCTTAAAAATTAGATAATTTGACATAAAATGAAAAACATCAAATATGAGATATTTTATTCTTAAAAATTAGATAATTCAAAATTTGAGTGTGAGAAGTGTTGAGTGAGTAATTGTAAGCAGTTGTAAAGATTTTTTTTCTCCGTGAAGTTTTGCAGCAGCTTTATAGATGTAGTCAAATTAGTGGATTGCATAAAATTTTATATATCGTATGGTTATTTTATTTTGATATTTATTCTACTTTATTTATGGCTTCCACTATTTTATGTCTATTGAGAAAGTTATTCTCTAACAAAAAATCTTAATAAAAATACTTTTAAATAAAACCATTCCTAAAAGAATATGTAGTAAAAAAAGAAGAATAAAAATAATAACAGAGGTCAAAAATGGCCCATTAATATTTTTGTTTTATCGCTTGTAACTCTAAATAATAATAACAATAGAAATAATATCACTTTATCTTATATTTTGATATTTTATTCAAATTGTACTTTGTATTTTGGTTATTATCAATATTAACACTTAGATTTAAAGTCTGTTACAAATTTATATCATGATACCAATTTAGGGTAGTTATCAATTTAGAGTAGTTAATTTACCAAAATATTGTTTTAAATTTGAAATTAAACTATGTAAAAGTCAATCCGATAATAAATTTATTAAATTATCTTAGTAAATTAACTATTCTAAATTAGTGTCAAAATATAAATTTATGATAAATTTAAATCTAAATGTCTATTGATAATAACCAAAATATAAAATAAAAATTGAGCGTCAAAATACATAGCTATCTCTGATAATAATAATAAAAATAATAGGAGTCGTGGATCGCAAAGTAGGTACGAAGTAGGCTTGAGGCGCATGCTAGTTTCCTAAATTTTAGAGAAAATATTCCTTGGAGTATTATATTCACACCCGGAAATGACTTAAAATTACCCTCTTTTGTACATATTTCTTAACATAATTATCTTACGTCTCCTTTCAAACAAAATCTCTTAAATCAAAAGACGAAAATATACAATTACAAACACTTTTAATCAAAATTATGATAATTTTATCTTAATTACATCCCATCATAGTAAATTTAAAATATTCATTAAATTTTCTTAATAGAGTTTTTAACCCCAAAAAAAATTGTTCATCACTTCAACAAGTTTTTCTCTTACTATTTAATATAAAAAAAATATGTATGATAAATTTTCATTGGCCAAAATGATACCTATATATAGGTAAAAAAAAATACCTACTAGATTGGTGCCCTATATATACATGTATGTCAGAAAAAATACCATCATTTGAAGTTTATGTTTTTTCATGTATCTCATTATAGTCATTAGATCACCATTAGATAATAATCTAACGACTAAAAAAAATACATATACATAGATAAAAAAAAATACCTACAGGATTGACAACCATATATATATATATATATATATATATATATGTGCCTAAGGAAAAGAATAAACAACATTCATGTAGTTCTGCAGAAATCAAGATAATGGTTTAACTAATTTGTTTTCAATATAATGTAGTATTATTTTTTTAAAAAAAATGCCTTTTGATATTTGGAGGTAAGGGATTGAACTCAAGCTATGTTTGGTATAGAGGAAAGAAAGTAGGAGAGAAGGAAAAATTAGAAAGGAAAGAAAATATGGAAAATAGAAAAAAAAAAAAAAAAAAAGTGTCTTTCCTCCATTGTTATTTAGTACGTAAAAATAAAAAAAAATTATTATATTTTAAAATGATTGTTTTGCCCTTTTCATTAAAATTTTAAAAGTAGTGTACAAGGTTAATTTGGTAAATTCACTTTAAAAATATTAGTGAAAAATTTTTCTTCCCTCTTTTCTCTCAATTTTTGGGAGAAAAATATTTAAGAAAGTCCCACTATTTTTTCACTTTCATTTTCTCTTTTTTTCCATTTTCCCTTCTACCAAACAACCCGAATTTTTATTTCCCTCTATTTTTCATCAAATTTTTTCTTTCTCTCTCTTTTTCTTCCTACCAAACATAGCCTTAATCTTAACATTGAAAGTGTGTGTAGTTACCAGTTAGGCTAAGTAAAATTACCTCAACTCTGGGTATCAAAATTGATGAGATTCTATCTTAGGAATGATAATGGGAGCTAATACTAAAACATACAATTTTTAAAATCTGTAATGGAGTTAATTTAATTAGGGGTGTAAATATAACTCACCCCCATATTCATACCCCTATATAAATTTTAAAAATAATTTAAAGTTTGGTTCAAAAAAATGTTTGTTATGGTCTTGATTTAAAAAAACGGCCTTTTATATTTAATAGGTAAGATTAATTATTTTTATTTCTATTTTTTTTTTTAAATTATATTATTATTATTGTCGTTGTTGTTATTTCTCAAAATTCATGTTAGAATCCAACAGAATGATTCATATTAGTAGATATAAAAGGTGCAAATGTTAAAATCTATTTTTGTTAGTACTTTTTTTGTTAAAAGAAATATGTGATATTTTTTTAAGGTACGCCTTCCGTGCTTATTATATGGATGGATGGATGTATGTATGTATTACTATTCTTACGCATACCGATATTAGTCAGCGAAATAAAAAATTATATGTATGTTTAATTTTCAGAAAAGCTTTCTAATAAGAATTAAACAACCATTTAACAATTAAATTGCAACATTATAAGTTTACTTCAAAAGTAGTTATTTAAATAGTTCCACTGAATAATAATGATTTAAATAGTTCCACTAAAAAATAATGATTTTAACTACATTTTGAAAAAAGAAAAGCAAAAGAGACATCTTATTTCTCTATCCGATAATGATTTACGATATTGTGAATTTGTCGTATTAATAATGCTATGGAATAATAAAATTATCAAAGCTCCAAAGTAACCTAATTACAAATGATACATTTTCTGGCTTTCCTCGTTAATGTCATGTGTGATATACATTTTCTTAAGGAAACGAAAAGGTAGGTCAATAGAGGTGGCAAACTGGGCGGCGGGCTTGACGTACTTAAGAGGGTGAGTGGGCCAGTTCGATTCGGTCCATAGAAAATAAAAGCCCATTAGCGTGCAGGGCCTTTTAGCAAGCTAATATCGAGCCGAACTGGGCCCGAAGCAAGCCAAAATGGGCTTGCTCGATCTGGCTCGTTCTTGGTTCTTTTTATTTTTTTTTCTTTTTTGCAACTATATAATTATTTTTTATAACTTTTTTTTAACATGTTAAGTTAAAATTTTAAATTGAATTTTTATGAAGAAAATTATTTAGAATTATAATAAAAATGTTAAAAAAGTAAAGAAACAAATAAATTTGAAATATTGAAATTTGATTTTATTGATAATTATTTATTACAATTCAAATTTATTACAAACTAGTATATCATTAATTATGAGTTTATGACTTATCATCATCGTTCATGTGCAAGTTATTGAAGTTTTTGCCCAATTCATCATTACAAATATGAATAGTTTATTGATTCCGCTTTACTGTTTGTTCCTAATCTTTAACGCATGATAGCACTTTAACCATTTTAGAAGTCAACGAAGTCCTCCGCTTATCTACTATCTTCTTAGTCGTGCTAAAAGTAGACTCTGAAAAAATTGTAATTATTAAAATGTCACGAGTTTGTGAAGGTACCGGAAATCTTGATTGACGCTTTTGCCACGAGTCCAAAACTTTGAAATTCTCATCATCGAGGTCGATATCAGAATCTAGCTCAATATACTAGTTAAGCTCATTGGTGATAGTGGTTGACTTGAACTTGATGATGTTACTAATGAGCCACGACTACGCCATTAATAATGAAAATCTATCATGTTCCAAAAAGACTTATTCTTTGATTTTTCTTCAATTTGTTGTGGAGGTGTTATTGTTAACTACATGTTCTGCCAAATTTAGCCTCATATATACTATACACTTCAAAAAACTTGTCACAAATATGTGTATGTTCAGAATTATAATCTATCTCAAAACATGTAGCAATGTAGCTAATTAAATTAGAAAGATCATTTAATCTATCCCTAGGATCTAAAATAGAAGCAGATGAATATAATAAAGGAATTGGAAACTAATATTTCAAAAATACTTCTTGCATACGTGTTATAATTGGTTCAAATACATGATGACATCTTTCCTTACAAAATATTTCAACAATAAAAAAATGTATGGCATAAAATAAGTGGAGAAGTAAGATAAGAAATATCAGATAATATAATAGTAACTTCATAAAAAAAAACATCTAAAAAGTGTACAAATTTTTTGAAAATAAACTAATCTTCATCTTTTAAAACTAATGAACCTATTTTTGAATTGTAAAATATAGTAATTGGAATTTTATATAGTAATGCATTTTTCAATATTAAATAAATGGAATTCCACCTTACAGGTATGTTAACTTGAAATTTTCTTAGTTTTTATTTTTGAACTATGCAATATTTTTTAAATTCAGCAATGCGTGGTTTAGAAGTATGAATATAAGCAATAGCAGATCGAATATTTTCAATATATACACTTATGATATCTATACATAATTTGATGATAAGGTTGATGATGTGACATGCACAGTATTTGTGTGGTAAAAATCCTCTAGTGTATGAATTTACCAAATTGCTAAGTAATTTTATGGCATTTGTAATTGTGGTAGCATTATCTAAAATGATAGAAATAATGTAGTTCGCTATGCCATATTCTTTAATAACATTTGAAATTCTATCTTTAATAATTTCAGCAGTATGTTTATTATCAACGATTCGAAAACCAATTATTATTTTTTGTATTATCCATCTTAAATCTAAATAATGTGCAACTACACTTAAATAATCTTGTTTGGAATTGGCATCCCAAATATTTGATGTCAATGCAATACAAAAGTTTAATGAAGTTAATTTAGATATTAATTCTTTACGCATATTTTCATAAACTTTAATCAAATCACTCCTAGTGGTATTTCTAGAAACTCTTTTAAAGTTTGGATAATAAGATCTTCTAATATGATCTTTATAGCTATTTCAATCACTAAATCCTAATGGTAAATCCTTTATAGCAATTAAACATGCTAGAGACTCCCTAGCTACTAAAGGATCATAGTTTCAAGAACTTACCGAACCATCCTTGTTGAATTGAAATGTTGATTGAGTAGATTCCTGGTCTTTTTTGTGTTTTTTGATACATGCATCACTATGTCTATTCAAATGAGCGATCTCGCTAGATGTTTTAACAGTTAATAATTTCTTACAATATTTATATCTTGTCATTTTTATCTTCTTGCCACCGGCTTCATCTTTGACTTTCAGATCGAAATAGTCTCACACATTAGAAGTTGTTCTTGCACGTTTAGAGGTTGTACTTGCACTCGACGAACAACCATCTTAAAATTGTGAATAACTTCCACTAGTATTTGGATTACTTTATATTTCAAGGACTTGGTCACCCTCTTCAGCTATGCGAATTTGGTCGTCATCCATTTCCAAATTAATAGGGATATTTTTCCAAATCAATAGGGATATTTTTTGACATATCCATATCCTACTTATATTAAAAATATAAATACTAAAATCATATATAACTACAAATAAATTGAAATTAAAAATATATTATTCTAATAAACTTTTTACTAACTTAATTATAAACAACTACAAATTACAAATAAATTGAAATTAAAAATATAATATTCTAATAAACTTTCTATAAACTACAACCTAATGAATTACTATCTTAATTGTAAACAGTTGCAATTAAATTAAACTTAAACAATCTGGGCCCAAATTTTTTTTTAAAAATCAATGAAAAATTGAAAAAAAAAAACATTAAGGGCCTAGGCATCTGGGCCAAAAAAAAGGGGTCGTGCCGGACCCTAAATCCCTAGCCTAGCCTGTCCCCTAAAATTAGCAGGTCGGGAGCTACTCTACGGGGCCACGACCGGCCCTTTGAACCTGGCCCAAATTACCAAGTTTAGGTGAATAATAATAATCTAAAATTGGACTATAAAGTTACACTTGACCTTTCTCTAAAAGTAAAATAAAATAAAATAAAGTTACATATAACCATCGTGTTGTTCAAAAACATAATGAAATGACAAAAAAGAATAAGTTTCTCAAAACACAAACACAACTTAGTACTTACTAAGCAAAGCTTATTAAAATTGAGCGAATAAAAGGACAACTTATTAAAAGGTCACTTCCAGTGCCAAAAAAAAAGCGTATTAAAAGCAAAAATATTTATTAGCCAAACTATCCTATAATATAAATTTGTTTACAAATATTTTCACACAGGAATAAATTTTAAATAAATTCATTTACAAGTATTTTCACACTAAGGAAAAATTCATATATAGATTGTTTAGGGTAAAACTATAAATGGATTTAAAATGACAAAGACCAAATGACTAACTCACTAATAAATGTAAGGATATATCAATACAATATTGAGTATATTTTCACTAACAAATGCAAGGATTTATATCATTCCCTTTGGTAGCCTCTGCAAAAACGTCTTCTCTTTTATCCTCTTTTCATATTAGGGAGGAAGTTTTTTCCCCTCCCAGTGTGGGTTTTTTTTCCTCATCTTTCCTTTTGTTTGTTTTGTTCCAAATAATTCTTCTATTTATGATGGTAGTTGTCTACATAGATCTAAATCTATAGTGCTCTTCGTACACTCGGATCTAGATCTGTAATATTTTGGATTTTTTTTAATATTTTTTCTTTTTTTAGTTTGATTGTCTCTCAAATATATATCATTTTTTATTCGGATCTAAAGAGATTTTTCATTCCATTATTTGTTTTTGTGGGTATGTTGCTCGGGAGCCAAAGTTAGATTATTTAACTATGTCAAGATATTCTCTTGGAGGCACCGAGCTTGACAATTTATGGGCCTATAACTCGTGCCTAAGATAAAATTGTTGTAGTATTTACTGATAAATATCGTCAAGAAAGTTTGTTCTGGCGTCTATTGATGGATGTTATGAAAGAGAATCTACTGTGGTATTATTGATGGACACTTTAAAAGAGTTATTTTATTTTATTTTTATTTTTATCCTGTTAGTGGAATGTGGTATATGCAATTATATTTCTTGTAATAAGAATACCATAGTTCACACTTTTATTAGGATTAAGATAATATCTGATGTATCTTGGAGGGATAGTTTTATTTTCTTTTGAAACTTGTACTTTTCTTGTAGCCAAATTTGGTTAATTATTAATTTAATTTCCTTAAGGAGCCCTTCAAAAGAAAAATCATAGTAAAATTAAGTTTACCTCATTTATCAATTAAAAAAAATGTTGGAAACTTTATGACTAAGGTAAATAACATAAACTTACTAAAATATATATAGCCAAGGATTAGTTTTTTTTTTTTCAACTGTAGAGGACGGAAAGAGGGAAATGAAAAAGCTACTTATGAACAAGCACGTTTTTTTTTTTTTTTTTTTTTTNAAAATATGCCTCATTAAAACCTGATGAAAGCAAACCAATGGAAAAAATCTTTAATTAGCGAGGAAAAAAGTACATAATCGAAGAAAGCAAAAAAAAAAAAAGAAAGGAAAAAGAAAGCTATAGGTTTTTTATGATGAAGTTATAAAAGTATCCAAAGTTTGATATTTCTACATTAATAAGATGGGGAAAGAAAATAAATTAAAACCAAAATAGGGAGTGTATTGAACAAATAGGAAAAAAAAATATTGGAGGAATTATTAAAAAGATCTATCGTGCTACTTTGCTGTCATGAATAGACAAAAAAGGATATACAAAGAATTAAAAAGAAAGTTGCCAATTGAGGTTAGCTCAGTTAGTTCAAGACTTGAAGGATGTGTGTGTGAGTTTGAGGGAGTTAGGGGTTCAAACCTTGGTAGGGTGTGTGTTATTTTTTTTTAAATTTGTAGTAAGTGGTGGTCATTAGTTAAGCCCCACTTTTAAAAAATAAAAAGTTGTTTTGTTTCCGTGAAAGGGAAAAAGAAAAAAAATAAAAATAAAAAGTTGTTTTGTTTCCGTGAAAGGGAAAAAGAAAAAAAAAAAAGGGTGCACAAGTGAAATTAATATAAGGATTATCAAAAAGTGTCACTTTTTTTTCTCCGTAAAAAAAAAATACTGAATCTCATGGATTAGATCTTTATTTATGATGTAAAACAAACGGTATAAAGGGAAAGAAACGTGGGATTTTTTTCATTAAAAAAAAAAGATAATAACGACATGTATTATTAAAATCTTTTATTAAGAAATTTATATATAAATTAGAATTGGACTAATCATCACAGTAAAAAAATATATGTATATAGCTCCAATTTAAGCATGGGAAATGTCTATCTTCCATTTCAACCTGTTATTATAAAATTTTACTTTGATAGATGTTTCAATAATTTAAATTTTTACTTAAGTGATGCTTTTATTAATAAGTTTATCAAATTTCAAAACTTTTTAATAAAATATATATCTTCTTAAATTTAAGATAACCAGATTAAATATTATTGATAAGCATTATACTAAATCAAATATTCTTAAATAAATTTTTAATTGATTATTTTAAAAGTATGTTGTTGAGAATTCACACTAAAGCTTTTAAAAAAAAAGAACTTTCACTTTACTAATTTTTTTTCTTAATTTCATCTAAATTTATTTGTCATACATATATAAAAAAATTATAATTAAAATTTATATAAATATTTAATTAGTATTTTGTTTTAATAAAACATAAATATATTACAAGTGAAAAATTAAAATATTTTTTCTTTAAAAAAATTTGTCTAAGGTCTCAAATTATTTTGATTCGGCTATATCTGAGTTGTAAATCAAGCCTTTGTCTTGAATAATTATCAAAATGAACTAGTCAATCCAAACAAGTTTTTATATGGATTAAAAGAAAAGATGGGAAATAAAGCCTTTCTGATTCTAAAGAAAAAGCTAATCTAGAAAAATTCGAACCGTTTATTTTTTATTATTATTATTATTATAATAGCTATATTTGACTATGTGGTTCTTTGCTTATTCAACAAAATGAAAGAATTATATCTCTATGTAAAGGGCGGCGAATAAGATTTGATGAAGGATAATAAGTCCATTTTCATAAACTCTCACTTGTTTTTTATATTTTCATATAAGCATTAATAAGTGAAGAAGATTTGATCAATGATGGTAAGTCAATTGTTATGAAGACCCTCACTTGTTTTAATAGTTTCATGTCAGCATCAGTGGTAATAGTTTCAATGTTTGTTAGTAGTAAAAGCCACTTAAGGTGTGTTCACTTATGTTTACCAACATTTATTAGAACTTTTATCATGAATGGGCTTGGTGAACCTATGGTCCAGGCAAAGCCATAGTTGGCTAAAAATAATTTAAGGCCTTAGGCAAATTTTCTCAAAGGAAAAAATATTCTAAGTTTTACTTATAATATATTTATGTTTTTTTGGATAAATACTAAATAAATATTTATGTGAATTTTTATTATAAATATACCAAAAAATAAATTTAAACAAAATTAAGATAAAAACTAATAAAATGAAATTTGTTTTAATAGCTTTAATTTAAGAAAATTCAAATTTCCAATAACATACTTTCAAAGTAATAAATTGACAACTTTTTTCAAAACATTTGATTTGATGGGATGCTTTCTAATAAATGTTTAATTTGATTTATCTTACATTTGAGAATATATATTTTATCTATAAGTTTTGAAATTTTGTAAAGTTTTTATTAAAAGTACCACTATAAGACTATGTCAAGAGCGAGGAAGATTTTATCAAGAATGGAAAGTCTATTATCATACAGACTTTGACTTTTTTCTGTACTTTCGTGGTGGCATCCATGGTCGTAATTTTAATATTTTCTAGTTGTTAAACCATTTAAAATGTGGCCACCTGAGTTTACTAATTCTTATTTGGAGCTTTATCTGGGTGTGGGTGTAGGCTTAGTGAACCTTATCTCTACCATGCTTGATATGTCTGTGACATTCGAAAGGTAAAGCTAGGGTGGAGTTGATAACATTACAGATAAGGCTTTCGAATACAACTTTAATGCTTCCAAAATTAAGTTCTTTAAATCTTGGAAAAAAAATGCACGCTTTTGTTAGGAGATTTCTTAGATTTGTTTGCTCGCTTCATGTGCTTATTTTTATTGTATTTACTGTCATGTGGCTCTGCTGTTCAATGATTCATGTATTAAAACTTAAAAACTAGGCAACTTCTGTAATAACACTTGATTTGATATGATACTTAAAAATTAGTAATAAATTGATTACTTTTTAAAAAATATTTGATTTGATGTGATACTTCTAATAATAATGTTTAATCCAATTTATCTTAAATTCGAGAATATATATTTTATCTAAATGTTTTGAAATTTTGTAAAGTTTTATATCAAAAGTATCACTATAAGATTATGTCAAGAGCGAGGAAGATTTGATCAAGGATAGAAGCTCTATCATCGTACAGACTTTCAATTTTTTCTGTACTTTCGTGGTGGCATCCATGGTTATACTTTCAATATTTGCTAGTGGTCAAACCACTTAAAATGTGGCCATCTAAGTTTATCAATTTTTATTTGGAGCTTTATCGAGGTGTGAGCTTGGTTAACATTATCTCGACCATGCTTGACTTGTCTATGACATTCGAGAGGGAAAGCCAGAGTGAATTTGATACATTATGGATAAGGCCTTCAAATGCAACTCTAATGCTTCCAAATTAAGTTCTTCAAAGCTTGGAAAAAAATGTACGCCTTTGATTGGAGATTTCCTAGATTTGCTTGCTCGATTCCTATGCTCATTTTTATTATACTCTTTTTCAACAATGTGTGGCTCTGTTATTCAATGTTTTATGATTCATGTATTAAAACTTAAAAACTAGGCAACTTTTGTAATAGAACTTCATCTGATGTGATACTTAATAACTAGTAATAAATTAAATAATTTTTTAAAAATATTTGATTTGATATGATACTTTCTAATAATATTTAATCTGATTTATCTTAAAGTTGAGAGTATATATTTTATCTAAAATTTTTGAAATTTTGTAAAGTCTCATTAAAAGTATCACTATAAGATTATGTCAAGAGCGGGGAAGATTTGATCAAGGATGGAAAGTCCATTGTCATACAGACTTTCAATTTTTTCTATGCTTTTGTGGTGACATTCATGGCCATATTTTTTATGTTTGTTGGTGGTCAAATCACATAAAATGTGGCTATCTAAGTTTATGAATTTTTATTTGGAGCTTTATCGGGGTGTGGATTTAGTGAACCTTATCTCTACTATGCTTGACATGTCTGCGGCATTCAAGAGGAAAATTCAGGGTAAAATTGATAACATTATGGATAAGGCCTTCGAGTGTGACTCTAACGCTTCTAAAATTAAATTTTTCAAAGGTCGGGAAAAAAATTGCACATTTTTGCTATTAGGTTTCCTAGATTTGCTTGCTCGAGTAATTTACTTCTTTTTATTGTACTCTTTTTCATTATCGTGTGGCTCTGCTATTCAATGATTCATGATTTATGTATTAAAACTTGAAAACTAGGCAACTCTTGCAACTTGATTTGATGTGATACTTAAAAACTAGTGATAAATTGGTTACTTTTAAAAAAATATTTTATTTGATGTGATATTTTCTAATAATATTTAATCTAATTTATCTTAAATTTGAAAAAATATATTTTATCTAAAAGTTTTGAAATTTTGAAAAGTTTCTTATTAAAAGTATCAATATACACTATAAGACTATGTCAAGAGTGAGGAAGATTTGATTAAGGATGAAAATTCCATTTTCATATAGAATTTCAATTTTATTTTTGTACATGTTGTGCGGTCTAAAATCCTAAGGTCGCATAAGGGTTAAGTTCGACCTCCTCCGTGTTGGTTATGTGCGACCTCTTCCACAGGTTATATGCGACCTTCTCCGTATAGTCTCTTTTGAATAAGTATGTGCGATCTTCTCTGTATAGGTGGTGGGCGACCTCTTCCGAAAGAAAAGGGAAACAAGTAAATGCTATGTCAAACAGGAAACCTACAAGGAAAGGGAAACAGAAGTCTCCTATTTATGATCAACCAGCTACCCGTTTTGAATAGTTATCCAATTATGTTGTTACTTAATTTATGTTACCCGATTCTATAGTTACCCGTTTACACAATTAGGATCATAGGGACATAGAGTTACCTTTACCTATATAAAGGGGACTCAATATTCCGAAGAGGGATCAAGTTTGAGTATTCCAATTGCTTTTCAGTTTTTCCAATTTTCAGACGAAACATTGTAACCTTGAGTGCTTGTAATTCTCTATAAAATAGTGAAAAACAGTGGACGTAGGCTCATCTTTTTCGGAGCTGAACCACTATAAAATCCTCTCTCTTTATTTACTTTGATTATCAACTCAATTCGTACAAGCCACATCTCTAAATGTTTTCTAAATTTATTGTTGATAAAACCTCCATCAACAATTGGCGCTAGAAGGAGGGCTATTCCGGCAGATAAATTTGTCAAATTCCACTTTTTCAATAATGGCAAACACTAGAAACACTACCAGAGTCACCGGAACTAGCCAAAACCAACCTCAAAGTACTGTTGCTATACAGACAGCCCCTGCTCCGGATCAGCCTACTATGACTGTAACAGAAAACCTTTCCCAGAGACAGGATCATATGGAGTAGACGCTGGTGAACTTTCAGCAAGTCACTAACCAGATCAATGACACCCTGCGACGACTTGCTGAAGGTAGATGGTGACCCCACCATAACACTAATGTCCCAAAGAACGTCCTGCTCAATTACCTGAGAAAGGAATACAGATCCTAGAGACGAGAAGACGCGGCCAGCCAAGAACTCAGCAGGAGCGTCATGAAGATCGCACCTCCAAAGGGAAAGGCAAGGTCGCAAACTTGCCTCCAGAGTCTGGTACGGAGAGTTCAAGTACGAACCGTGATTGTGTACAACCTTCCCGTAAATCTACTAATAGTCAAGATCGCTTGAGCGGCGAACAAAGACGACCATCGAGGAGCGTCTTCGAAAGAATCAGCAGAGAGTCAAGACAAGATCCTGCAGACTTAAGACAGTATTTGGAGCGACGACGAAGTCATGATCGATCTGTATCGCATCACAATGACCAGAGTCGGTCTCGTCGCACTATTTCACTGGATTCCACTCACAGGTCGCAGAAGACTTTACCTGACCAACCCGCCATGAAACAAGATAACGAACGAAGGTCGCTTTTACCGACAGCAAGGGATGATGCTTTCCCTCTGAACGTCGATGTTCACAATTTAAGGATCGCATTAGACGCACTTGCTGGCTGGGACGATGAGCTCGCTGATGGGTATCGTCAGTCGCCATTCAGTGAGGAGGTTCGAGCTGCAGCCCTTCCCACTGGATTCAGATTTCCCACCATTAACACTTTTGATGGAAAAACTGATCCACAGGACTATATGGATCACTTCAGTGACTTGATGGAACTTCATCGGGTTAGTGATCATGCACGTTGTAGATGTTTCACTGTCACACTCTCGGGAGCAGCGAAGAAGTGGTTCCGAGGACTTAAATCCGGTTCAATTTCGTCATGGCAATAATTACAGACGGTGTTCTTAAGACAGTTTCAAGCCGCAAAGAATTTCACTGTTCCGCTTGTTAGTTTGTCTGCAATCCGGCAAGGTCCAGAGGAGACTCTACGGTCTTATCTCAATCTATTCACTTCAGAGCTAGCGAAGGTCAACAACCCACCTGAAGGAGGAGTTCTTACTCTTATGATGGCTGGGGTGTGACCAGAAACAAAACTCTGGGAGGAATTACTTGAGCGAGAGTGTAGAACTCTCAAGACTTCTACCGAAGAGTTGGTCGGCATCTGAGGTTAGAATCTTCGCACGAGAATCTTCAAAAGACTAAAAAAGGAGGAAGGACAGATGCGACTAAAGATGCGGTCATTACCAACAACAGCGATAATAAGAAAAACAAGAGGAATAATGAACAGACAAATGAGAATCAGCCTAGACCTAAAAGGCAGGAGATTTCAAAAGCTCCCATGAGGTTTAATAACCACACTGAATTGAACGCGCCCATAGATTATATCTATGCGGTCATAAACCAGAAGGAGCGATTCCGACAACCAGAACCAATGAAGTGGGACAGGGCAAAGCGCGACCCCAATAAGTTTTGCCGATATCACAATGATATTGGGCATGACACTAATAATTGCTTTGCCCTGAAAGATGAAATTGAAAGGCTAATTAGAGAGGGACGATTGCAGCAGTATACCAGGCAGAGCGACGAAAGGCGAGAAGAAGACCAACAGCGACCTCCAGAAATTCAGCGTGAGGTGCGAACTATTTTTGGAGGACCGTATGTTGGAGAAGATTCCAAGCGAGCACATGATAGATATGCGCGAGAAGCTCGACAGCAGCCGTTAACCAATGTCATGCATCTTGATCAGCGACCACGCAAGCTTCAACGAGTACCGGAAATGGATATTACCTTCACAGAGCAAGATGCAAGGGAAGTCCATTATCCGTATAATGACGCGTTAGTCATAAAGATTAACTGTGGAAGCACACAGTTGTGGCGAGTATTGGTCGATAACGGGAGTACTGTGGACATCCTGTACTTTGATGCCTTCAAAAAGATGGGATTAAATGAGAGCGACCTGAAGCCTGCCGCCACTCCACTCTATGGTTTCACTGGTGACAGCCTGATGCCTATGGGCATGATTGAACTGATGGTCAGTGTTGGGACCTTTCCAAGGGTTTCATCGATAATGACCCAATTTTTAGTGGTAGATTGCCCATCTGCCTTCAATGCTGTGTTAGGAAGACCGACATTAAGAGAACCTCGAGCTATCACCTCGATCTACCATCTAACAATGAAGTTCCCGACCCAACATGGGGTAGGCGAGGTGCGAGGAAATCAATATGATGCGAGGACATGTTATAACAACTCGCTAAAACTTGCAGCAAAGGATATGACGTCTCGTGCAATGATGGTCCACCTATCGGACAAAGCATCAGTCGTGGCGGCGGATGAAGCGTCAGTCGTGGCAGCGGACAAAGCGTCAGTCGTGGCAGCGGACAAAACGTCAGCCGAGGCAGCGAGCAAAGCTCCAGTCGGATCGTCAGATAAAGTGTCAGTCGAATCGTCAGTGAAAGCGTCAATCGAAACGACCAGTGAAGACTTCGATCCTCGAGAAGTTGATGATGAAGTCAGAACTGGACCCGTTGAAGACCTGGAAGATTTATCATTCGATCTTTCTTCTAGGAATTTAAAGGTTGGAACAGAGGCTCAAGGACCTGTGCGAGCTTCATTGATCGCTTTTTTGAAGTCTAATTTGGACATCTTCGCATGGCAACATTCGGATATGGTAGGGATTGATTCAAGGATCATATCCCACCGTCTTAACATAGATCCGTCAAAAAAGCCTGTACGACAAAAGAGAAGGGCCATGAATCCAGAACGCTACGTCGCATTAAAGGAAGAGGTGGAGAAGTTGCTCGAAATTGGGTTCATAAGAGAGTCTTTTTACCCTGACTGGCTTGCAAATCCGGTCTTGGTGAAAAAACCTAATGGGAAGTAGAGGACCTGTATTGATTTCACCGATCTCAACAAGGCGTGTCCTAAAGACAGCTTCCCTCTTCCGAGAATTGATCAGCTTGTAGATGCGACGTCGGGGCATAAACTTTTGAGCTTTATGGATGCATATTCAGGATATAACCAAATCCCCATGTACGAGCTGGATGAAGAACACACCTCGTTCATCACTGATCGAGGGTTATACTGCTATAAAAAGATGCCCTTCAGACTTATCAATGCGGGAGAGACCTACCAACGTCTTGTCAATATGATGTTTGCAAAGTAAATTGGCAAGACAATGGAGGTATACGTCGATGATATGCTAGTCAAATCAGAGAAAGCTGAAGATCACATCAAGCACCTTGATGAGATGTTCAAAATCCTCCGGAGATACCAGATGAAGCTAAATCCCCAGAAGTGTGCATTCGGAGTAGGATCTGGAAAGTTTCTGGGTTTTATGGTTAACCAGCGAGGGATCGAAGCAAATCCTCAGAAGATACAAGCGTTGATTGATATGCAATCTCCTCGTAAACCCAGAGATGTGCAAAGCCTAGCAGGAAGAGTAGCTGCTCTAAGTCGGTTTGTATCCAGATCAACCGATAAATGCCAACCTTTCTTTGAGGTGTTGAAGGGATCAAAAAGGTTTGAGTGGATGGAGAAATGCGAGCAGGCGTTCCAAGAATTGAAAAAATACTTGGGTTCCCCTCCACTCTTGTCGAAACCAAATCCGGGAGAAGAATTATGCTTGTATCTTGCTGTTTCTAAGTATGCGACGAGTGCCGCATTAATTCGCGAGGAGGCAAATATTCAGCGACCTGTGTATTATGTAAGTAAAAGGTTACTTGATGCTGAAACCAGATATCTAGAAATGGAAAAATTGGCGCTGGCACTCATCATTGCATCAAGAAAGCTTCGACCTTACTTCCATGCTCACTCCATCCGGGTTTTCACGAATTTTCCGCTGAAACAGGTCTTACAGAAACCTGAGGCGTCAGGACGGCTGCTTAAGTGGGCTGTTGAATTGAGTCAATTTGACATCAATTTTCAACCTCGCACTGCTATAAAGGGTCAAGCCCTCGCAGATTTTATTGCAGAATTTACATACGACGTCAATCTTCCCACGGGAGTACTCGAGAAACCCGCCTCAGATACATCAAAGTTGTGGAAGTTTTATGTTGATGGGTCATCGAATGAGAATGGAGCAGGGCGGGCATAGTTTTAATCAAACCTGAAGGGCACAATATTCATTATGCGCTTCGCTTCAAATTCCCAGCGTCGAATAATGAGGCCGAATACAAAGCACTGATAGCTGGGCTAAAGCTCGCACAGGAAATGAAGGTCGAAGTAATCGAGGTGTATAGCGACTCTCAGCTGGTCGTCTGTCAGGTTAAGGGTGATTATCAAGCGAGAGGAGAAAGAATGATGGCCTATTTGAAGAAGGTGCAGCAGTTGTTCTTAATGTTCGACACTTATGACATACAGCTTCTTCCTCGTATTAAAAACACCCGGGCAGATGCACTCGCTAAGCTCGCTTCGACGAAGGATGCAGAATTGTTGAAAGTAGTTCCCGTTGAATTTCTTATCTCACCAAGCATCGAGGTCGAACCCCAAGTAATGATGCCAGTTGATGAGGAACCATCATGGATGGACCCCATAATGCGATATATACAAAACAGCGATCTCCCTGAAAATAAAGACGATGCAAGGCGGCTTCGCATGAAAGCGGCTCGCTATATCATCCAGGATGAGCAACTTTATCGAAGGAGTTTCAGCTCGCCATTATTATTGTGCGTCAATGATAAAAAGGCACGCTATATTATGAGGGAAATTCACGAAGGAATATGTGGGAATCATTTTGGGGGGCAAGCGCTTGCAAATAAGATTCTTCGACAATGGTAGTTTTGGCCAACTATGAAGAAGGATACATTGGAATTTGCTAGGAAATGTGATAAATGTCAACGATTTGCGACCATTCCTAGAAAACTACATGTTCCTTTAACTTTAATGACTAGTCCATGGCCATTTGCTGTGTGGGGAATTGATATTATCGGGATGCTTCCATTAGCGCGAGGTGGTTTGAAGTATGCGGTGGTCGCAGTCGATTACTTTACAAAATGGACGGAAGCTGAAGCCTTGAGCACCATCTCCGCGAAGAAAATGATAGATTTCGTTTACAAATCTATAATCTGTCGTTATGGTATACCACATACCATAATTTCTGATAATGGGAAGTAATTCGATTGTGACGAGTTTCGTGATTTCTGCAATAACTTGGGTATCAAAAAGAGCTTCTCTGCTTTTGTTCATCCACAGGCCAATGGGCAGGTCGAAGCGATAAACAAAATACTCAAGCAAAATATAAAGACAAAGCTGGAGGAGCATAAAGGAGCTTGGCCAGAAGTACTTCTAGAAGTGTTATGGGCTTATCGCACCACACAACGAACTACTACAGGAGAGAGTCCATTCTCCTTGGCTTATGGATATGAAGCGATGATTCCTGTTGAAATTGGTGCGGGCTCCCTGTGGCGATCTATTTATGAGCAAAAACAGAATGATGTATTGCTGAGAGTTGAACTCGATCTTTTAGAAGAGCGGCGTGAACAATCTCATCTCCGAATTGCATCATACCAACGGCGTACTGCTGGATATTATAATTCCAAAGTCAAGGGTAGACATTTTGAAGTTGGAGATCTTGTCCTTCGACGAGTTCTACCTAATAATAGAGAGCATGGTGCTGGTGTATTTGGGCCTTCTTGGGAAGGACCTTATGTTATTGATAATGTCATTCGGCCTGGAACATATAATCTAGCTCGCATCGGTGGACAAAAGGTCGAGCATGCCTGGAATGCTGGATAGCTTCGTCGTTATTATCAATAAATCTTCATGATATCTTCAACAGCCTATTGTATCTTCTTCATTAATATTCAATAATACTTCTTCGGCTATTACTTCAACTCGGTTATTACTTCGGCTATTCTTCATTTATAGTTTTATGGCAGTTCTCGGACACCATAAAACTCGGGGGGCAGTGGGATCAGAATGTTATCTCCTACTGGTTTCCTAAGGGACTATGCAAACGTCCATTTAGAGGAGACAGGGTTTTAGATCGTCGAAGTATCTAAATCTCACTTCATCGACGTGTCTGAATCTCCTTAAAATCCTAGGATTTTCTCCTCGCTTCATGCCTTAGCATGTCGTATTACGCAATTTCCCTCCTCGAACAAAAAAGTAACTAAGCAAAACGTTCGTTGTTCGAAGTGATATATTGCTATGTTTTATTTTGACATGGAACTTTTGAAACACAGTTAAAGTTTGCATCACTCGTATTAATTGTTTTCTTAAGCGACCTAACCTATCCTAATGCTTAAAACTCGTTTTAAGTTAGTCGGATTCAAATCGCTAAAAGCGTACTGATCAATCACTTGTGATTGACTACTTAGTTAAAATTACTGTTGTTTCTTTTCATTATTTTGCAGGAGCATATAAGGAAAAATGATATTTATTAAAAGTCATCCATACATAAACAAAAAAGAAGGGGGACAAAGCCCATATTGTTCTAAGAAAAAGAAAACAAAATTCATGAAGAAGGGCTCGCGCCGTCATCCCTAGCCTTAGTCGTATCCTCTTTCCAGCTCTGCACAAGTTCGACCACATCCTCGCCAAGGATGGAGAAGTCAAAATCTAGGTGCTCGCAGAAAATGTTGAAGATGATAGTCGACGAGGCGATATCACTAGCTTTATCTTCGAGTTCTTTGACCTCGGTCGCCTTGAACTCCTCGATAGCTTTGTGAACCGCCTCGGTGGTCGCTTCTCCCATATGGTCCGGATACTCAGAAATGACCTTCTCGAGCTCTTTGACTTTCTCCTCGAGATTTTCCTTGGCGAGTCTCTCCTTGGCTAGGTCCTCGAGCATCTACTGCTTTTCTGAGTGGAAGGCCGTTCTCTCCTCCTCCCGAGCCTTCTCCGAGTTCTCGAACGCTTGTGTTATTTCTTCAACTTTCTCAGCTTTCTCCAAGCATTCGAGAACCAGATCGTGCATCAGGACCACATCAGCTGCAGTCTAAAAAAATATATATATACATAAATCTCCAAGTTAACACCAAAAGAGTATACACGAAGAGAAGATAGAAAAGCTTACATTGGTCAGCATCCTCATCGCAGATCTGAAAGCGACCTTGGCAGAACGTCGCTTCATCCGCTCCTAACCTTCTTCGGATGTGAAGCGATCGATAAAGGCTGCACTCATACCAGCCTTCTCTGGTAATTAGTTGAGAAGTGCGAAGAGCTCATCACCTTTGTCTGCCAAGGTCGGTTCCGAAGAAGTGGCAGCCTCGGTAGGAGGTTTAGGAGTGCTCGCTGGCTGAGATGGTTGTGGAGGGGGCGAGCTCGCTGGGAAGTCCTTGAAGGCAACTTTTCTCTTCTTCGAGCAGTCGACCTTCTCCTTCCCTTTTGATGGCGGGGTACTCTCGGGTGTCTTGGTTTTTGCCATGGACCCGAGAGTTGAAGGTGGTGCTCGCAGGCCGCTACCAATGACCATCTCTGTACAGAACATGTTAGTGAGCGAGGAAATATAGTATAAAGGTAATTAGAATGAGCGTGTAATTACCTTCTTCTTGTGGAACTGGTTGAGAAGCTGGTGGTGACACTGTATCTGGAGATGAAGGCTCTGAGCATGGAGGTATGGCTGGTGCCTTTCGTTTTCTAATCCTTGAAGACGAGGCACCTAAGTCCGTCCTCTTCCTTGGCTTTTTCTTCGAGCTCGAAGGCCTAGACGAGAGAACTGGGGGGTCTGGGAATGCGGCACCCTTCGGAAGCAGACCGCAAGCGACCAGGTTAGTCGAAGTACCTAGTACCTTCCAATTAAATTCTTCAATTGGAAGGTCGTTGATCTTATATACTCTTGCGAGCTGTTCCCTGGAGAGTCCGGATCGATCTCTATTATCTGCGATGACATTTGAATGCAATCAGTATAAGAATAAACATAGAAACAAGGCAATAAATTAGAAGACTACCTACCGGGATTCTGAAAGAAGCCGTTAGCTGCATAGTCAAAATGGAAAAATGGATTTTTCCATTTTCCCATGTTGTTGCGAACCCCGTAGATCATTTTTATTGCTTGATTCGACCATTTGCTCGCATAGAAGAAGCCGAGATCTGACGGATTTGATTTTACTTGGTAGAACCAAGCAAATTCTTCAGGTGAAGGGGTTTCTAAACCTAGTTTATGGTACAGTATATACAAACCTACCATATATCTATAGGTATTAGGGGTCAATTGAAAAGGGACGACCCCATAGTAATGAATGATTGATTTTATATACGGATGGAGTGGGAGATGCACGCCACACTTGAGGACTGCCTCAGAAAAGGAAGCGAGTCCATGTGGGGGAGTGTGTGGTCGGTTAAATTCCATTGGTAGACGAAGGGGTATGGCGATCTTATAGCTGCTCGCAATTTTTCTGAGTTTGTTCGACGTGCAGCTCGTCCGAACATTGGTACATGACCAGTTCCCTTCTATATATTGGAAGCCAGATGAAAATGCAGGGGCATCCCTTATATGTCTGGGCCACTGATCCTGGGGGAGATCGCCTATTCGAGGACTACTCTGTCTGGCCCCTGTTATTTCTATCTCGGGTTCCGGCTCGAGATAATCTTCGAGATTAATGGAGCTAACACTCGAGTTAGATTCTCCAGAAAAAGCATTTCTTTCCCAAAATTCCTCACTACTATACATCTGAAAAGAAATACGCAGGGATTCAGGCATCGGGGATTTTCACTATGCTAGCACTTTGGGTATTCATCCTAAGACTGTACTAAGCAAGCAAACTCATTCCTAAATGGTCTACGGATTCGTAAAAATGTTCGAGCAGTTCATCAGTAAATGTTCGAGCAGTTCGTTGGGAATAAAATAGGGTATCAGACCCTAGAAATTCTTTTCACGGGTTCGTTTCTGATTGTTATCTAGTAAGTCTACCCTACGGACTGAAAAAGGGGGAGTGTAAAAAAAAAAAAATTCTCATCACTTCAGTGTGGGATGAGTATTTATTCCTAAAGATTGAAATCACTTTTTCAAGAATAGAAGAAATAAGAGAAGAAATAAACTGACCTTTCTTCAGAAGTGGAAGATTTGAGACGATTTGAACTTCGTCGGAGAAGAAGCTGTGATTTGTGCGAGCTGAAAGATGAAACGGCGCTAGGGTTCTTTGGAGTTTTGATATTCTCTGAGATGGAAACAGTAAAATGAAACAGGAACAGGCTGGTTTCTGATATTTATAATCCAGGTACCGTTAAATCACAGCCGTAGATCAGGGAGTTTGAATTTTAAATCTGAAGGCCGAAGATTGCGCGGGATTTGATTCTTTCCGAAAAATCAGAATTGTTTAAAATTTGAAAAGATTTGGTTTTAAAAGAGAGACGGTTGATATCATTAGACTTCCTCGAATTCTGTTCTTTCTCAGAAAAGGCTACACATGTTCCGTTCCGTCAGGAAAAAAGATACGCGTGATCTTGAGAGATGGGATTTGAAATCTGGTGGCTTTTCGACTCTTCAGACCTCAAGTTTAGGTCATGACATCACATTTTTAAGGTCGCACGGTAATTGGAAGCTCCATTTCGTCCTAAAGAACTAATGGAGCTGGGGGGCAATTGTTGTGCGGTCTAAAATCCTAAGGTCGCATAAGGGTTAAGTTCGACCTCCTCCGTGTTGGTTATGTGCGACCTCTTCCACAGGTTATATGCGATCTTCTCCGTGTAGTCTCCTTTGCATAAGTATGTGCGACCTTCTCTGTATAGGTGGTGGGCGACCTCTTCCGAAAGAAAAGGGAAACAAGTAAATGCTATGTCAAACAGGAAACCTACAAGGAAAGGGAAACAG
>JXTB01000011.1:1822249-1833332 GCA_002914805.1 Parasponia andersonii
CAATCTATAGTAAATAAAGTATTCCATCTTTATTTACAGATTGTAAACTACTTCATTTAGACTTAGATAAAGAAACAAGTCTCCCCATAATTAACTCTTAATCATGTTTGTTTCTTTATACACATATAAAGCCATGGAATCTTTTTCAGATGAATAAACTATTCAACTAAAATAGTTTAATCTAGCAAATATCATAATTGCATATAAGAGAAAGTTGTTTATACTCAAAAAGGTAAAATTAGAAATCTGCTTTTTAGGGCAAAAATCCCAACACAGATAAGACTACTTCATTTTCAATGTTAATAGACTGTACTAATAATATTTAATTAAAAATCATAAATTTTAATTAATTATTACGGATTATATTTAATTTATTATCCTTAAATTTAATCCTCGTGTGTATAACACTTATATATTGAATCTGTGGTCATATAAATAAATTAAGAATTTTCTAATATTTAAAAACATATAAATCATATACAAATTTAAATAGAAAAATATCATTTTATTAATTCAACAAATATCTAAAATATACATGTTTTTAGGACATAAACTCTAACAATAAACGCATAGCTTGTTAGGAACTCCTACTATCTTGGCATCTTGCAAAATCTGAGTTAACATACCCACTTGCACCTCCCAATTTTGAACCATTATTTTGAAAGACATTTTTAGATATCTCAAAAGCCACTTAACTGCTAGCCAATGCTCTCTTCCAATACACATTTTCCTTTAATTGAATAACAGTTGATCAACAATTTGATAACGGGATAGAAAAAAAAAAGGAAATCATTACAAATTCATATTAGACTCGAGTCAAATAGGGTCAACAATATCTAAATTCCTCGTCCTCTCCCCCCCCCCCCCCCCCCTCCCCCTCCTCTTTCCTTCTCTTCTGCGTATTTTTGGGCCTATAATGCTGCAAATTGCATTGCATAACAAAATTCAACCATGGAGGATGAAACGCATCTACTAATAAGAAAGGATATATACTACCAACATCACCCAAATTAAGAGAGTTAGAGTAAGCTAGACAATCGTGCGACACTTAGCACAGTCCATCGCACTAAATCAACCTATCAACACTCAAGAAAGAGACTTAAAATAAGCTTTGAGATAGAGTGGCAAAAGATAAAAGAGTTTAAGTGAACGAAAACTTTGTATTACTCTTAGAATGCTTACAACTCTCACAAATAGAACTTGTATACAAATGAATCCAATGAGTCTTTTATATAGGCAAAGTCTAAACCAACCAAAGGTCATGATCGTGCCAAATGACATGATCTTACAAAGGGTCTAGAATCTTCTTAAATAAAATAGTAATATCTACAAAGATATGTACATGGGAAAATTTAGAACAAGTATGACCTAAATCTTTCTAAGAAGTTCACATACCATCTTAGCACTTCCAAGTCATTCTAGAAACTTCTAGGACCATTACAATCCATTTAGCACTATCTAGCCGTGTCTAGAGCCTTCTAGAACTTAGTAACGCTATCTAAAATCTTCTAGTACGATCAAGACCTCTCTTCATTGTTCTAGAAGTGTCCAACACGTTCTAAGGTCTTCCTCTGTCTTTTTTGGTAAACAATATATAAAGAAGATCTTAGAGCCATGAACAATAATATTTGGATTTTGGGAACCAAATGAACGGAGTGTAACATAATGCTCTCTTCCAATACACATTTTTCCTTTAACAGAATAACAATTGATCAACAATTTAAGAACGGGAAATCTATATCAAAGAAAAAAAAGGAAATCATTACAAATTCAGATTAGACTTGAGTCAAACTGCGTCAACAATGTCTAAATTCCTTGTCCCCCTGCCATCCCTCTTTCCTTCTCTTCTGCGTTATTCTTGGGCCCATAATGCTGCAAATTGCACAGAAGAATTCAACCATAGAGGTGATATGAAACTCGTCTACTAATAAGAAAGGATATACACTACCAACATCACCCAAAAACATCACCTAAATTAAGATTGAAAGGGGAAAAAGATATTGTGAACGTCCTTCATCTTCCTTTTTTCTCAGCTATGGTATTAACTTGTCCACCTCCAAAAGATGAACACGACGACGACTGTGAGTATCATCCCAGCATACTTGATCGATCTATCAACTCGGTGCCGTTTCTCAATGAGCTTCAACATGGTGTTGGACAACCCCACTCTGTTAAGAACATCCAGTGCCTTCCTTTGTGCCCTCTGAACAATAAATCAATACTTGGATTTAAACAAAGATAACCAATGCAGAGAACACTCCCATTACTAATACTCACAAAACAAGCCAACAACATCTTCTCACCCCTTGTAGGCGAGGAACTATAAATTCAAACTGAAGGGGTTGCTAGCTATACTCCCTGAGAATACTCTATTTCGATTTCATGTTTTCTACATCTCCGATTGCATATTTTGCATTCTCCTATGTCAAAATTTTACTTAAAAATTCTATAAATTTCTTTTGTGTGCAGTAATCAACTATTACAACTTTCAAGATCTACATGTACTATATAGTAAAACTAACAGACCATGATATATGTATTAAAATTTACAGCAAACACAAATTATTGTGTGCATTTCCTTTCTTCCGTCCAACTATCAACCAAAATCTAAATCCCTGTTGTTAAGAAAAAACAAAAAACAAGAGCAAGAAAAATTAATAGTTTCCTTCAAAAGGAAAATCTCTAAGATATTGAACGCCACTTTTTAATCAAAAGTTAAACAGTAAGGATATTTAATCAGTCTACGGTAGTGAAGGCAGTAAAACAAGTAATATTTCTAACAAAATGGACCAGCCAGAAAACTACCACAAATTACAGCTCCTGCAAATTGCAACTAATAAACCCACTACAGCCACCACACATCAAAAAGACTAAAAAGCTACCATTATCCCTTTTTTTTCCTAGGAGAAAAAAAAAAAAGAAAAGAACAATATTTGGTAACTTCCATTTAAAATGTAAAACACACATACGCAGAAAACTAGTCTACTTTTAATAAGAACTTTTTAAATCTAAGGGCATTCAGCAGAATATATATATATATATATATGGGGGGAATATTATCTCTCGTTCACTGGTGTATTGAAATATATATATTACCTTGAGGCGTTCTCTTTGCTCTGAATATTTGAAAAGAATGGCTTCTCCGGTGGCAGTAGCTTCTTCAAGCAAACGAGAAGAATTACGAATTGACTGCCTTGCATGTACTTCCTCACCGAAAATCGTCAAAACATGTGCAGAATCCCCATTCTATAAACCACAAAAAGCCATTAAAAGAACCATTAGAACTGCAAATTTTCCGATCTTACAAAAAAAATAAAATAAGGAAACTGTTACTAGTTTCATATACCGCTCTTCCAAGCAACTCCGCTCTCTCTTTAGCTTCCGTCACTCTCTTCTGATTTCTTAGAAAATACTTGTCCAAACTTTGTTTCAAAGACTCAGCCTCCTCCGCTACTTGTTCAACCTTTCTGCACCATTTTCATGATTCCCATTTCTTCAATTAAGCATAATCTTCCTTCAATTAGTAATAACGCGTATTACATTTATAGCTCAAATATCATGAATTGGATTTAACATATGCCCATTTTGGTACAATTAACTAAAACAATCCAAGAATTCTCCACACCATTTCTATGACTCCCATTACTTTAATTAAACATAATTAATCTCCAATTACGAACAATCCATCAATTTTCATGCATTTAATTCGGATAAATTACAAGTAATTAACACTAATATGCACAAAGAATCGAAAAATTCTCTAATCCTTTCAAATTTCTAACAAAGGAGAGTTATGAAGAAACTTTCATTTCAATTCAATCAAGATCCAACACAAACCCTAGCTAGGAAAATGACCGAGAAAATCGAAATAGGAAATTTAGGGAATGAATTGTGTTGAGAGAGAGAGAGAGAGAGAGAGAGACCGTTTCCAGAGATCGCGCAGGGATTTGGCAGCGACGGAGCGCCATAGACGGTCCATCTCGACGCAGAGGGACTGGATCTGAGCGATATCGTCCTTGATGGAGAAGGAGAGGTCGGGGGAATCGATGGCGGTGGAGGTGGAAGAGTACTCGAGGCGCTCAAGGCGTTCGAGGCCATCTCTGGTCCTGAGAAGAACCTTCTTGGCATTCTGGTAAATATCAGATAGCGTGACTCCGCCGCCAAATTCGGCGGCCATTGTCGTCTTTTTAAGCTTTTTATTTTTATTTTTATCGGAGTTCGATTTGGAATTTGGGGGTTACAAATGGGATATAAGAAATAGACTAAGGTAGGGTACAGTGAAATGGGTGCATCAATACATGTACAGTGATTTTGAAATGCCGTTGGATTCAAATGAAATGATCTGAAATGAGATTTTTAAAAAATCAATTGGCTAGCTTCAGTTTGTTTCATTTAATTTGTTTTTTTTTTTTTTTTTTTTCCCTCAATTCCAGCCATCAAGGTGGACAGGGGGGGTTTGGCTTGCCGATCACAAATCATTCCCTTTTATGGAATAAGTTGAAAGTAAAAGAGAAATATTTACTAAACTTCGAGATCCAAAATTCTCTGTTTTTAATTTCTTTTTTTTTTAGAATGCTAAAATTAAAGCAGAAAACATTAACAAGCACCAAAAATTTGAAGCCTAAGTTTTTGTCGGGTTTTTGAAGAAATTTGTTTTTACTTTCTACTTAAGAAATAATGATTCTAAATTTTTTAATTTAGAACCCAAAAGAAAATTCAATTCACCTTTTCTTCTTCTCTTTCATTCTTATTTATATGCACTATCTCAATTTTTTCTTTCATTATGTGCACATTTAGATAAATACTCTTCATTAAAGTAATTCCGTACATTAAAGTAATTATGTAGATAAATTACTCAAGTAAAAAAATTATGAAAGATAGAATAGAAGGACACATTTTTCTTCTTTTAAATAGAGCTCTTCAAAATTCATATTGGAAGATAATAATGAGTGAGACACGATGCAATTTTTGTTTTTTTTTTTTCAATTTTATTTTATTTAAGATATAATTTTGTTTCAGCTTAATAAGCATATGCCATTGACCCACTATTTGATTTTTTTTAAAATTTTTTTATAATTGTTCTAAATATCATTTAACAAAGTTTATTTCTACTTGCAATAATATTTTCTTCTTTTTTTTTTTGGATCAAAACTCAATACAGGTTTTAATTTTTGGGGATCATCTAAAAAAAAAAAAAGTAGCACTTCAGCTTTTTCTTTTCCTTTTATTCCATTTTTTTTTCTTTGTTTTAAGTTTCAATAAAGTAAAGTTAATTTAGTAATCTTAAGATTTTATTTTATTTTTTATGAAAAGTGTCCAGAGTCCATATAGATATGTTTCATTTTTTTCTTTGGTGGTTTTCCTAAATGTTAATACAGCTCTAGATGTTATATCGTGTTTTGCACAAATTGGTATTAATATTGAATACATTAAAGCTTAATTTATAGTTAGTTTCAATATATTACAATATTAAAGAATATATTTATCTTTATATTTATTTTAATGAGACGAATGTAGCACAACTACTTGACGTTCGATGAATTAAATCTAATATAAGGCATCATTAAGATTAAATGAAATATAATATTATGTAAAATATTAAAAAATATATTTATCATTATATTTATTTTGATGAGATGAATCTAGTATAATTATTTATTTGATGAACTAAATTTATTATAAAGTATCATTAATATTAAATTAAATACAATATTATATAATTCATGTATATATTATAACCAATCATAGGATAAAAAAATAATAATAGGACAAATCATATCATTAANTGGTTGCCAATCCAATAGGTATTTTTTTTTTTACCTATGGATAGGTATTTTTTTTAGCCATTGGATCAGGTGATCCAATGACTATAATGAAGTGCATGAAAAGACGTGCATCATTAATACTCTTTCTCTCTCTTACTTTTTACAATAAAAAAATGTGCATGCTAATTTTTCATTGGCCAAATTAATACCTATACATAGGTAAAAAAAAAATACCTACTGGATTGGTGCCCTATATATATATATATATAGATAAGTAAAGTTATTAAATGTATTTTTTAATGCTATTAAACATAGTAGTAGTCCTAAATTTACACACTAATTTCTTTTTCTCAATTTTTTTTTACGTTTATGTATTTATTTTTTTGCCTTCCTTTTCTAATTTTATTAAATTTCTAAATTACATTTACATAAGTTGAAAATTTTCCAATTACATTAAATAATTTGGTTTTACATTATGATTTTTCCGTATTCATTAAACTTTTTAAAGCCACTTTGATATTTCTTTACTTTTTGGGGGTAAAATTTATTATAATTTAATTTATTTGTTCTAAACTCTTTTTTTTAAAAAAAAAAATATATGCTCCAACACTAGTTAAAGTATAAATACTCACTCAAATATGTACGAAGGGAGGAAAAATTTTCCTACGAAAATGACTATGTTACCTTCGGTATAATAATTTTAAAAATTGATTCGTAAGGGTAATTTGTAAATTTAATTTTTTTATTAACTAAAATTCTTTTTTCTCCCTTTTTCTCTCCAACTTGAAGGGAAAAATTTTGTGAGCACCATCTTATTTTTTTCATCCCCTATTTCTCTTCCATTTTCTTTTCCTCTCCCTTCTTTTTCCTATAAAAAACCCAAAATTTCATTTTCTCTCACCTTTTCTCTCTTACATTTTTTTTTCTCTTCCTTTTTCCTCCTAAATATCCTAAAAAGATATCTATAAATTTGAAGAATATTATTATGTAACAATTACAAGTATATAATATCACAAACAAGTAATATAGTAGTTATTCGGGATTGGACCTCATGTTCTAATTAACAAATAGAACTTGTGATTGATTAGAACAAAGTAGAAAATAATTGAGATTAAGGTTAGATCAACACATAAATAGTCATTACAATGTGTGCCATGTGTCAAAGTCCCAATTGGCAGTCCAGATAGAAAACAATACTTCACATAGCGTTCTTGCCACGTTGGTGATTGTAAAAATGACTCGCTTGGTATACATGAATATAAGAGACACAATGTTGTCTATGTGTCAAAGTTTCGATGGACTGCCGATATCGAAAACGATATTTCCCACAATATACTTGCCATATTAGTGATTGTAGAGATAACATATTTTACAATATAATAATAATAATGATGCAATAATAATGTAAAGATTATCACAATATTTCCTAAGTGTCAAAGTCTTGTTATAATAAGCAACAATACTTCTCACAGTGTCCTTGCCACAAAAAGTGATTGCTAGGATTACTTGCTTACATAAGATGATGATAATAATATAATAATGTAGTAGTGATAAAAGGATCTAGTTGATGGAGGCGAATAAACCAATCATAATGTCAACTAGAACTCAACTATAAAAAATGAGAGGTAGAAATAACATGAATAATAATAATAAATGAATAAGGATATAGATAATGAGAGAACACGAAATTCCAAACTTATGCCACATGTCAAGCATAGAGTTCGAGGAGAGCAGCTCAGTTCCCACGGATCACTGAAGTGCAAGGATTAGAGACTGCATGCAAGATAACTTGTGAAACAAGTTAATAATATATAAGTAGAAAAAGTGTTAGAGAAATAATATAATGAGAAAAATATGATATAAAGGAGAATATTCGGTCTAGGATATACAAATAGATATGGGGTTAGGAATACAAAAGAAAGAAAGTGAATGTAGAGATGGATATATTCGAAAATACCCAAGCCTATGTGAAAATATTTAGATATGCCAATACTAGAAAATTGTTGACCAACTTCTATACTTACATGGATATATAGACATATATATATATATATATGCTCATGTATGAATATAAATAATATATGGTAAGATGTATGTATGTATGAAAAGGATGAGATAAGCTTAGCTATGGCTCGGAGATAAACACTAATGGAGACAAAATGGAGGATATATGTGTGAAATGAAATGAAGATAATGTTGGTGATGGTGTCAATATAGCCACAGGTTGGAAGAAAAGTAAGAGATAGCCATGTGTTCTTACACAATGAAATTTTGGTCAAGGTATATAGAGTTATATACTAGATTCATAACTTTAAGTATAAGATATTGTTATTGTATTTTTAGGTGTTCTTACACTTTCAGGTACATGAATTTTTAGTTTTGGTATATAGAATTCTTGTAATGGTATATGAGGTTATATACCAGTTTCGTTAATTTAGATATTTAATGTTGTTATTTTATTTCTAGGTGATTTCACTTTTAGGTACATGAATTTTTTGTCTTGATATATGGAATTTTTATCATGGTATATGAGGTTATATACTAGATTCGTTAAGTTAGATATTTGATATTATTATTTTGTTTTTATCTATTCTCACACTTTTAGGTACATGAATTTTTGTTCTTGGTATATTAAAATTTTGTCATGATATATGAAGCTATATACCATATTACGTATATACCATGTTTAAAATAATATGAACAATTATAACTAGCTTATATATTTATCATATTATTTAAGTATATATATGGACATCCGTATATAGGGTATTGCGACAAATGGTACTTGTTTGGTGTTGATTTGATGTGCTTTATTATTTTTTCAAAGAAGACTCTATCTCAATAGTAGTCCATCCCACATCCAATCAGCGTTTGCTATGTCAACATACTCTGTTCTTACATGTTCTTGTTGATCACCAAATAAAAGGTCTCCAACTATGTACAGTTTGTAGTGCTTTATCATCATTTCATCGTTGTTGTCACTATATGATTCAAATTTGTCTCTTATCTCCTTCTT
Organism: Parasponia andersonii; assembly: GCA_002914805.1. Lineage (NCBI taxonomy): Eukaryota > Viridiplantae > Streptophyta > Magnoliopsida > Rosales > Cannabaceae > Trema > Trema andersonii. The sequence continues at coordinate 1,831,031 of JXTB01000011.1, forward strand.
TTTCACTTTTTTTCTTCGGGAGAAAAATTTTCTGAAACCCATTTACTTTGTAGTTTATGTTCCTTCAAGTCAATTAGTTATTTAGTCTTAATCCCCATAATTATTGTGTACTATTTCAAACTAAACACATATTTTTCTCCATTAATATTGAACCATGTTTTATCACTACTGTGGCATGATATGGATCTCAAAATTAAGTTGTGAATGACTTCTCGGATGCTCTTTGTGACCCTCACATCAATCAAGTATCGAAAGCATATCTGCTTGTATCATCTTTATTGCTCTATATTCACCTTCTTGTGGATGAGTTGTAGTATGTTTATCTTTGAATATATTTATATTTTCTTAAGTTCTGACCAATTAGTCTTTGATATAATATACTCCATTATAGCTGAAATCTGCATATAAATGAACCAAATTCAAAAGGTTATGAACAAAGTACATAAACTTAATAAGTAAACACAAATTAATGTAGCACTGGAAAATTCATGAACTACTATGAAAACTTCATGAACCAAGATATAAAAATTATGACCCACTATGAAAACTTCATGAACCAAGATATAAAAATTATGAACTATTATAAAAAATTTTATGAACCAAATAGAATCGGATATTACAAGGACTTATTTTTTAAAATCCTTGAACTATATAGAAAAATTTATCTACTAAACAAAAATCTAAAATGTATATACAGATTAACACATAAGCATATTAATAAGTCTACATAAGCAAACAAAGAAATAGATCATAATATACGCATTTTAACATAAAGCACATACAAAATTAATATATCACAATATAAATCTATATACGAAATTGAAATAGTCTTGAACCATAAATAAGTTTTATGACCTTATAAGCTTTATTAATGGCTTGAAATCTAGTTCAATACAACACAAAACTCACATATAAAATATTTGTTAAGCACTTATCAAATGAACCATGTACCAAACTATGAATGGAACCTAGAATATGTGAACCATGCACTTTAAATGAAAAAACATAAGAGAGATAGGAATCTAAACAATTTGAAACCAAAGTAATAACCATATACCCTAAAATTTGTGATCCATGTATGAGTTTTTCTTACAATTACTAAAACAGCTAACAAAATTCAAGAATATTAGTCCCATAGGCATTTTGGTTGTTTATTCATTTCTCAATACAAAGTTCCATGGTTTAACTCATTAAAAGAGAGAGAGAGAGAGAAAGAGCTTATTTGCTGAATCCTTGTATAAGAGCCATACAATGGTCAATTCCATAAAATTCATATGGATCAATAATTAGTCACTATAAACCTATATGCCTTTATTGATAGCAGTAGACAGTAATTCTAATATTTTAGTCTAACTTGTAAGTATACTCGTAGTTTGGAAGTCTAAAGTTACGAAATTCCATTCCTAATTATAAAAAATACATCTACAAATAATAAACTTGTCACCAAATAAAAAGTAAATTCTTTTATTGATACATTGTTGCATAAGACAATTTTGAAATGTATATTTCATGACTTTTCCTTTGTGTTCTTGAGTGAAATATATCTAAACTAGTCGTGTACTACTTTTTTACTATAGATTAGAATGCTATGATATACATTTTGACCTATTTTATGATATGAACTATTGTTGCTTTTTTTTACGATAGCTATGCAAGTGCACGTGCCAAAACAAGTAATATAGTAGTGAGTGAGTATCGTCTCCACAGGGATTGATTACCAAAATTATTTGTAAAATTTAAATGTCGAACAAGCTAGTTTAACGATTGAGAAATAAAGATTTGTAATAAAATAGCAACAATTTAAAGATGCAAGCAGAAAAGTAAATATTAAGCAGAAAATAATGAGATCTAATCAAGTGATTGTGAATCAGTGGTGTGGATATGCTGGGATTATTGAATCCTCCTTGGTTGCAAATCTGGGTTTAATTGCTGCAGCAACACCTGTGGCAAAATCACTCCAGTAACTGAAAATTCAATCTGTACATATTAATCTTCCGAATTCAATATGTTAAAGTTCTTTTAAACCAGATTTGACATATTCCTATGCTAACCCAGTTCTCAAAACTTCATTTATAGTATCAATTCTCAATGGGTTTGCATGGTAACAATATATTCCTATACCATTACTAATTCAAAGATCTACTAAGAGATGATTGAATCATGCATCATTCAAGCTAAGTCCAACTAAGGTTAACCTTTCCAGAATTAATCCTAATCTGTTTATCCTAATTATTGATGGCCAAGCAACAAAAGGAAATATTAGTGAAGCACACTTGAACGAACTAGAGGAAAATACCATAAA
>JXTB01000011.1:1841894-1862346 GCA_002914805.1 Parasponia andersonii
CCGTATAGCCCTTTTGTTCAGCCGCCTCCCCCCTCTTTTTTTCTTTCTTTCCTTTTTTCTTTTATATTAGGGTCAATGAGGTACCCTAGCACAGGTGTCAGCCAAATAGAGGGGTAAGGACCACTTTTCTTCATTTCTTTTTAGCTGGTATTTACTGTTGGCTGTCAGCACCAGCTGTTCAAAATAAATACCAGCTGAAAGTTGACTCTGCTGTTCAGTGTTGCTCTAGCGTGTTGCTGCAGCAAAGTTGCTTCCAGCTTTCACTTAAGTTCAGCTTTCCTTCTAGGTTGCTGCCATTTAATCTCTGCAGGGCTTAAGACCAGATTTCAGTAATTCTAATAAAAATCAAGGGAAATAAACTAGATATTAACTAGATTAGATCTTAAACATCAGCAACGCCAAAAACTAAAATAAAGTAAAGAAAGGCACCTAAACTATAAAATTTATTCTTCTAAAGCAACTAACCTAAGACTAAAAACACACAAGGTAACTCTATTTTCATAGAGTTATCAACTATGTACCAAATGCTTTAGTGTATAAACTGTAGAAATTAAAAACTCTAACTTATATAACATCTCTTTTTGTCATTTTATCAAATGCTTGATATGCCCAAAAATTATAACAAACAATTATGATCTATTTTCTCGAATTATGAGCCCAAAAATATATGTACCATTACTTAAATCTATAATAATATAAACCATGACCTAGAAAATGAATATAAACTAATATAACATAGTAAAACTCAAATCACAAGATTCGAGTTCATAATATCATTTGAGTTTAATTATATATCAATTCTAAAAATTTGTATACCAAATTCATATATTTAACAAAAATCCAAAAATCACGATGATGCATGTACACCAAGACAGACATATATACAAATATATATAGTTCATGATAATAAAGTAGAAATATTTACCTCTACAATAATGAATTGGAGCTGCCATCAATGGAGTTTTCTTCTACGGAATGAATTTTAGCTTTTGCATTTCGGAATGAACCCTAGCTTTCATCAATCAAAATTTTGATTTGGATTAGGAGTGAATGAGAACATTTTTGACGAACGGGAAAATTTACAAGGAACGAGAGAAAGTGATGACATGTTTGAGAAAATGAGGGAAATGATGATGAAAAGGGGATCTGATGAATGAGGAGTATTTTTTTATCTTTAATTTCCAACAGGCCTTTAGTTGGTCATAAGCCTATAAAAACTGGGCTTGGTCATAAACTGAAATTAGGCCGGGAATTTGGACATAATCTTCTCAAAGATATTGTGTTCAATATTTGTCAAACACCTACATTGTTCAGCGATAATATTTTTGCCCTTCATCTCACCATCAATCCAATCTTTCATGCTCACAAAAGCATATAGAGATTGACTATTACTTTGTGTGGGAAGAAGTTGCTCAAGGACAATTAGTCATTAGATTTTTCAGTTCAAAGGATCAATAGTAGATATCTTTACAAATTCACGATTTGTGCGTCAAACTTGTCCTATAGACTCGTCCCCAACCAAGTTTGAGGAGGCATATAAAAGTATACAATATGAATTCAATTAGAATTTGAATTCAGATTCGGAGAATAGTTAATAAGTGGAACTCATATTTGAAGGAGGGAGATCGTTTGAGGACTCAAATTTTACTATTTAGAGTTACTGTATTGTTTGTATAACACCATTAAACTTCACGCAAAAGTGCTAGCTTGAACGTACTTTTAGGCTCATGAACCACCACTTAAATACCTATGATCTTCTAAGAGCATACCCGATATGAGACTTGGGACATTATAATCTTCTCACGTTAAGGGCCTAGCATCTTCGCTAGGGGGTCCATATTTAATAGTCCACATATAACCCCTATGGGCGGGGTCTATATTCACCAATGCAACACTACTAAGCTTCACCCAAAAGTGCTAGCTTAAAGGTATTTTTAGGCTCATGAACCATCACTTAAATACCTATGATCTTCTCATAACATTGATTATTTAGATTGTTTGGTGTTTTGTTATGATGAGATATTTTAGGTGATAGTGGATCTATTTGGATAGAAAGGAAAATATCAAATAAGATAGTCTTGAAATATTCCAAATTTGTCAACAATCATAGTTCTCTTTATTATGGTTGATCATGCTTGATTATAGTATATTTGTCTAGCTAATTCTTAATAACGATAATAATAAGTCATGTGTATATATTTCCTTCTATATTCATCCAAATGTATGTTTTGTAGCCTGTTTGAATAAAATTCATATTTTCCTATTGTCTTTTCTTTATTTTCAATCATAGCCTTTGATAGGTTCAGTTTTACTTGAATTTCAGAACTACTTAACATTGTATACACTTAGAGCAGTTTGCTATATGTACAAGAGGATTTGAAATTGGAGTTTTGAAAAGAGTGGGTGACAATGTGAAGAATATCTCTAGTTAAGTGGGTACCAATGTAATGAAGAGCTAGATTATTGCTTAGTTATATGGCTTGACTGTTGGGAATCTGATCGACCCAGATTTGTTGCTCTCAGGATCTCACTTCAAAAAAAATATCAGAATAATAGAGAAATAATAATAAGGAATGAAAATCAATCTCATAATACAAGAATTTAAGTAGAAAACTAGGAGAAAAACCGTTGTCTCTTAGAAAAGAATTTCAATATATGAACAGTTTCTATAATCATATAGATTTCTCTCTTTTTTACCCATTTACTCCAATACGCCCAAGCACTTTTTCACAAGTATTCTCTCATTCACACCTTACACCACCATTCTTTGAAAAGAGAAACAAAGAGAAAAAAAAGGATTTAATTAGAAGAGAGAACTTGAAATGCTTCTAAGTTTTGGGATACCAAACAAGTGATCAGGCTCTCGTATTTATAGAACTTGAAATGTAGTGAGAATATCATCTTTTACTATTGCTATTACGGTTGTCCTTTTCATTATTGTTATTATGACTGCCCTTTTTACTATCGATATTACAGCTTCTCTCTAAACTATTACTATGATGACTAGTTAATGAGTATATATTCACATACATCAACAATCTCCCACCTGAAGACTTGATTTCAATCACCTCTTCACATATATCTTATCTCATAGCCTATGTTGCTATCATTATCTTTACTGATAATCATTCTCCACTATATAAGTATACCACTTAAAATTGACAAATTATAAGATTTTCATCTCAGCTTATATAGAAAATACCTTATTGATAACTATAGTGCTGACTCCCACGTTTGGCTTCTTTGGGAGTCCAACATCCATCGATATCATTCAGCACACGCCATACATCAATGCCAAACTAATGTCTATGTGCAAACTTGTTGCCACTAATTGTGATACATCCACTTTCATGGCATCTTTAGAGATAAGCGATACACTATGAGAATGCACATATCATGATCAAAGGACAAGATCATTGTCTCTATCATAGGAGATAATATTAGCAACATCAACCAGATTTGGAGCTTTTAGTCGAATCCGCTCTACTTTTTGACAATTTCTTTTCAGGTGTACAGATTATCCACACCCCTAGCATATTATATTCTTTTTCATGGAGTTTTTTTTCCTAGTGTTAACTACCAATGTTGAGCCTTCAGATTGAATATTACTTCCATCACATGTCAGCATTCTTTCTTCAGACAAAAGTTTACTTGTAACCTAAAAAAAAAAATCACAATCCCCTTCCCATGCACCAAAATAGATTTCATATGCTCATAAGAAGGTGGAAGAGACCAGATGAATCGCAATGCCTTATCTTCATCTTCAATCTTCTCTCCAATAGCCTCCAGTTTAGAAATGACATTATCAAAGATGCTTAGATGATTATATTTTTTCGTACCTTCATTCATACGTAATGTATGAAACTGTTCATTTAGGTACGCTCGATTTGAGACACTTTTTGCCTAATACAATTCTTCAAACCTTCTCTAAAGATCTTTGGCCGTTGTTATTCCAAGCACATTTGCAAGGACATTTTTGATCAGACAAGTATGTATCGCACTTGCAGCTCTCTCATCCACATCATCCCAGTCTTCATTGCTCATACTGAATTTCTCAAAATATTTGTCCTTGTAAGCCTTTTTGCCTTTCAAAACCTTATGCAATCCAGATTGAATTAATAAATTCTTAACTTGTATTTGCCACAAGCCAAAATTGATGTTCCCATTAAATTTCTCCATATTAGTTCTAACCAGAATTGAAATCCTATTTCTTGACATCTCGTTTTGCACTTCTAGCTTGAAAAACTACTAAGATAATTTCTAAGAAAGATTAAAAGGTTCAAATACTCTTACTTGAATACAGTCTCCTTTCACAGAATTTCTTAGACTAACATCGACTACAAAGTTTTGTGTTATTTTTTTCTCTGAAAAATTATCCAAACCAATATTTTTTTTATAAGTTCAACTCTGCTCTCGAATCTTTCCAAATGGATTAATGGAACCTCTCCTTCTGTTGCTAACCTATTTGGTTCAACTCTTCTCTCAAAAATGGATTAATGGAACCTCTCCTTCTGTCGCTAAACTATTTGGTTCAACTCTTCTCTAAAATCTTTCCAAAATGGACTATTTGGTTCAACTCTTCTCTAAAATCTTTCCAAATCGATTAATGGAACCTCTCCTTCTGTTGCTAAACTATTTAGTTGTAATATTAGACAAATTTTGCTTGCTTCTATAGTCTTTTGTCCTCTCCTTCGGTTGCTAAACTATTTAGTTGTAATATTAGACAAATTTTGCTTGTTTCTATAGTCTTTTGTCCTCTTGTACTAGCACCTATTTAGTTGTAATATTAAACAAATTTTGCTTGCTTCTATAGTCTTTTGTCCTCTTGTACGTATAGGCTCTGATAGTGCCTGGCTGTTTTTGTTACGTAAATTAATAGATAAATTTGTTGTACTCCATTTTACACATTTTTCATGACTAAATATTTAATCTTTCAGAAAACCGAGGCACTGGAAGTTTTCCTTTATATGCTATCCCTGATGGTTGCAGTGGGATGTCTATTCGATGTGGTGCAAACTATGCATGCCAAATACCTCATTATCATTGAGTCAACTGAAACCAAAAACGAGCTAAAGAGATTGTTCCATATGGTGGATGCTCAGGATCCTTATTTGTTGCAAACTAAAAAGAGGGCTTTCTCTAGCAAGGGGAATCGAGAATCAAGATCATTTACGGCAAGGAGATATCATGTTATGTGCTGTTTAATACCTTTAATTTTACTGGTTCTGTTTATGTGGTCGTTTTTTTAGCACAAAAGAAGATATTCAAAAGCATCTGTATCCATCAAGCAAGTGTTCGATTTATTTTTCGATGGTTTGTAATTCGAAAATATTTGGAATTTGGAAATGTACATTTTGCATCATCACTTCTTAATAAAATAGAAAATTTAACTTGTTAAATTCAAAATTGTCACAACTAATGCAGTCCAAAATCTATATTGCTCCAATTTGAGCATAGGAAGTGTAAGACAGGCTAGGTTTCACATATTCTTTAATCTTTTACCCTCCCAATATAGCATGGGTGTAAGTAACAGTTTTTGAAAAGCAGGACTATACCAGAGTTCTCTCCTCTTCCATTTTTAATTCTTGCCCTTGTTATGAATTGGAACAAAGCAATTACATCATCTGAAATGATGCACATGGTAGTTTTCAAATGATTAAAGTGCAAATTTTATCATATGAAAGAGCAAATTGGGTCAGGTTTAATTATCACATTATCAACAAAGATGGCAGTAATTCATTAAGTGGCAGAAAAGAAGGGGAAGTGTAGAAATCAGGGACTCACCACCATGCCTATATCATTCTTCTCATTTCCATTCACTTCCCCAGTGTTGTCAACCACAAGATTTATGAACTAATCAAATCGCCAAAGTGTTCCAACAACCATCTGATTGGTATTCAGCTTGACTGCAATACAAAAAAATCATGATCAGTGTTAAAAGCTTCTGGTCACGTTGAGAGGTCGAACCTGCAACTTGTTTATTTGTTAATGTCGGGATTGTTATCTGTACAAATGAGCTGCAAACTATTGCTCCTTTTTCTTTTCTTTTTGGTTAATGACTTTAATCAATAAATCTAAAAAGTTCTGTGTGATACAAATTTGAGCCTATCAAATTGACATAACCGGTAACACCAAAAACCGAATAACTATGGCACAAACGCATCAAAAAGAAACAAAACAGGAAATCAGCACACAACTTAAATGATGTCATTGAAACATAAAACCAATGCTAAAAGAACTTTCCTCGCCAATCTAACTTTAGTTTTTTTAAACAACTTAATCCCCACGGTGCAATCTAGCTTTCAAATGCCACAAACAGCAAATCAGCATGCTAAAATGCCCGGAAGCTGATAATAGGTATTAAATAGCATGTACAACTAAAAGACATGTTTTTAAATAAAGCCACAAGTATTATCGACACCAACAGATAGTTTCCCGAGTTAAACTTAAATGTAACTATGTTAGATTTAAAAATGATTTTCACAGCGGAAGATTAGCCGAAGAATATTCAAAAATTTTCTCAAAACAGTTAACTATATGAGTGCATAGTATTAATTCATAGCAAATAGGAACCTACAAAAAGAATAAATCTAACACCTCTTGTAGCCTATCAGCGAATCCTAGTTTTACTATCTTCTCAATCACGATCTTCCAATCCAAGTCTCAAGCACAACTGGATGAACGTGTGAGCGTTGCGTACAATTTCTTGAACTCACACTTTAGACCCTTATAATTTTCTCAACGCATGAGCTTGCAAGAGTTTGTTCTATAGAGAATATGAAAACTTTCTTCTTTTTTTCTGTAATTTATGGAGGCTCTGTAGAAAATAATACGCAGTCTCTACTTATTATCTACTTATTATCTACTAGAGTTTCCTTTATATATATATATATATATATATATATATATATTAAACTATTTAATAAATAATATATTAATCAAATTAATATATATATAACCTTTTTAAAAAACGTTACTAACTTTTTTTATATTAAACATAAACTTACATATATATATATATCTATTTAATTTAATTACTATATATATATATATATATATACTAGCAGATAATTCACTCCTTCAAGAAAAAGTGTTTCACTTTTAGTCAGTTTCCCAATTTCTATTTATCTAATTATCTGATAATTCGATATTTTTAAATTCAAAATTTAAACAAATTAGGAAACTTATCACTCCATAAATTTAAATTAATTAATTCAAAATTAATTAATTAATAACAATTATTAATTACATATAGATAAACTCTTTATCTAGACAAAATGTGCAGTAACAGAAATAATGTAATATCCAGTACAGTATTTGTAAAAGGTGGAATTGGGGACCTATCAGGTCCAATAAATTATGACAATTAATTAAACTCTTTAATTAATTTGTCTAATTTATTAATTCCAGTATTACTCCAATAAAAATCCAAAATTGTATTCTTGAAATTACAGAATTAATTTACTCAGAAAACAGTTAGCAGTCCATCGATTTAATCATTACATGTAGTTCAATCCTCCATAGACAATTCATAATTTGAGCTAGGTTATATTCCATTTACCTCTCCAATTGCATCTTTATCCTTGTGTACCGTTGATTCTCTAATGAACAATTAATTTATAAATCTATTATAAATTGAGTACTCAAACTATTCAAGTCCTGAATCAATACACAATGGAATCATTTTTCTAGCTTCCTAATAGAAGGAATAGATTCCATATCTGTAAGTTACATTCCCAACTACTCATCTTATCATGCTCCCAAGATACAAGTATTTCGATCTATTTAAAAACAAACCTTTAACAAGTATATCAAAGAACATAATGTTATAAATAGGAGTCTATAACTACTCAGGATTAAGATTGATCTACATATGATCATCTAGTGACATTATTTGAACTCTCAACAGTTAACGAAATTTATGTGAGATTCAAATCATGTCTGATCCAGTCCTATATAATCAAATTATATAAAATACCTCCATTGTAATGTCAACACATCAATAGTCCAGATAAAACTATTATATTCTCAATGTTAATGGACCGTACTAATAATATTTAATTAAATATCTCAAACTTTAATTAATTATTACGGATTATATTTAGTTTATTATCCATAAATTTAATCCTCACGTATATAACACTTATATGCTAAATTTATGGTCACATAAATAAACCAGAGATTTTCTGATATTTAATGACATACCAATTATGCACAAATTCAAATAAAAAAATGTCATTTTATTAATTCAACAAATATCCAAAATATACATGCTTTTAGGGCATAAACCCTAACAGTTTCTAGTTCCTACCAACGAGAACCCACCAAAGGTTAGTCTTTCGAATCCGATGGTCTATGAAGCAACCTCATCACACTACCAAACGGTCAGTGATTTGAGTGATGTTTCAAAACAAAACAAGAGTGTTGCTGGGGTTCTCCAAGATAAAAGAATCCCTTTTATCGACCCAATGGTGTTGGAAGCTGAGGCCTTAAGATTGGTAATGACTGCTACGCTTGGAATGGGGAGGTGTCGAACCATTTTTGAAGGGGATGCAGCCGCAGTTTTTGTCACTCCGTTTCTCGTTCAGCAACAGGAATGCCTCGAAGTTTTTCCATCACGACGGATCGCAAGCTTCTTAGTTCAAACTTCGACGGTTGCAGCTTCAGTAGAAATTCAATGGATAACTTCTTGGCTCACATTCTCTTTCTTATGGTTTTTTCTTACGTTCGTCCTTGTCTTTAGTGTTTGTAAGAGCAGCATGGCTGCATGGGCGTTAATTGATGCTCTTTAGATTAGTTTTGGTTCTGGTTTAATGAAGTTTCTATTCAAGCAAAAACGGGCCGCTGCTCTTAGTTTCCTCTTTCCATATAATATATATATCGTCACTTTGATGGAAAATAAGGGCAGCAATATTCCATTGTGTTTGCACCCATCAAGACGGATTAAGTAGTGAGTGTTAAATTCTCTTTTTCACGTAGACTGTAATATGAAAAGTTACATTTCCCATTATAACTTCTTAACTGGAGAGAGATATTGATTCCCATTACTTGTTAAACGGTTATGATATCAATTGTCTCATACGATTTGCAATTTGGATGACCATAAAAGAAAAACAAGTCGACGCGTGTTGTCTTGCTCTCTTGGCCACATGATGAATAAACAGAGCATTGGAACAGTTAACAAGGAATTGCTCTGATCCAAAAGCTAGTTTCAAAAACACGAATTGTGGCCATCTTCAGCTAAAGTGTGCTCTGTTTGGAACCGAGGAAAAAAAATAGAAGGGATTTTATTTTCTCATGTTTAGATTTTAACCCCAAAAAAAAAAGTTTAGGAAAACCGGAAGGGTTATTTTTGTGCAGTGTTTGAAAAATATAAAATAGTTACTAGAAGGTTAAGAAAGATAAAAGTTTCAAAAAAAATATATATTTTATAGAATTTTTGGAAAATGTTATCTCATATTTTTTCCTTTCGTTTTCCCACGCTAATTTTTCCCTCGGCAAAATCCAAAATCCAAATGGAGCTCAGGGAAGAAAAGGTTCTAACTTAAGTCATAACAGAGCAATTTTATCACTTGAAATGAAGCACACGATGGAATATAAGCCAAGTTAATTCACGGCTGTTTCATACGATATACCAGAAAGTCCTGGCTGGAAAGGGGAACCGAGTACCTTTGAAGGAATCCACTTGACCAAAATCAAATCCAAAATTACAGAACATCTTCCTTTCCATACCAGCAGTTACATATCCAAACTACAAGCCAGCCTAGAATTTATCATATACTACCAACTAATAAGCGGAACCTCACTGTGTTCTGTTAACCGGCTCAAGAGCTTCAACAGTGACCACACTATTTCCCCTGACAACCTGTAGTAGTAAAAAGTAATACGAATCACATAAAGTCAGGTTAATTTATCAATTATCACCAGACATGGCAGTAGATTATTAAATGACAGAAAGGAAGGGGAGGAGAGGGGAAGAAATCAGGGACTCACCACCATGCCTATATCATTCTTCTCATTTCCATTCACTTCTACAGTGTTGTCAACTACAAGATTCATGAACTGATCAAATCCCCGTAGTGTTCCAACAACCATCCTATTGGCATTCAGCTTGACTACAATACAAAAAACTTGTGATTCAGTACTAAAGCTCCACGTCGCATAAAGAGGCGGAAACTGCTACTCGTTTAATTGTTAATCTCAGGAACATTATGTATACTATACAAATGAGCCGCAAACTGTTGCTCTCTTTCTTTTTTTTTTTTCTTTCCCTTTTTTGTTTAATGATCTTGTATCAATAAAACTCCAAAGACTGTGATACAAATTGAGCCTGTCAAGCATATATAACCAGTAATGTCAAAAACTGGTAACGAAGAAATATGGGCCAAACGCATCAACAAGGGAAAAAAAAAAAAATACAGGAAATCAGCAACAACTTAAATGATATCACTGAAACATGAATCAAATGCTAAAAATACTTCATTTTACCAAACTAGCTTAGTTTGTTTAAACAACTTAATTCCCACAATGCAACCTAGCATTCAAATGCAACAAACAGGAAATGAGCATGCTAACAAGTCCAGCAGCTGATAATAGGAATTGAATAACATGTACCAATAAAGCCACAAGTTTTATCAACAGAAACCGATAGTTTCCCAAGTTAAACTCAATACCACCAAAGCGTAATCCTTTGAATCCAATAATCTATTACGCAGCCTCACCACACCACCAAACGACCAGTTCTTCGCAGATAAAAGACCCAGCTCATAAAAACTAATACATATATACATATCATTTGAGAAAACCTTAATAAATGCACTATTATTCTAAATTGAGTGTATATTAAATGGACTGAGAAAATCAAAATTGAAAATACTAAGAAGTTTCAGCTTTTGCAACGAAAACTAGCTTCGAGATTAAAGCTGCAGTTTACTGCTCTAGCTCATTTTTAATTTATATAAAAGAAACAACACAAACACGCGCGCGCGAGGAATACGCTTAATGGGAAATTTTAAGAGAAAATAAATTAAAAATAAAGAAAAGGGCACTTACTTTGAAGCTTCTTGTCCATGTATCTGTTTCATTTATCAAAATTTTCGACTTAGTCCAAAACCACAACCAATAAAAAGTGAACAAATATAACAAGAGCTACCATGGTGAACCAATAAAACCACCCACCGCCCCCTCCGAAATTAAAAACATGGAAAAGAATAGCTTACTTTTTGAGATCCGGGGGCTGCCCTGACCTGCTCATTCTGTATGATATGATTTGAGAGAGAGTGAGAGAGAGAGAGAGGCGAAAACCCTAGGCTCCAAAAGGGGTGAAGATGATGAAGCATGTCTAAGATTCTAGGCTGAGACTTTAGAATATTGAGAAGATGGCGGCCCACGTTCACATTTTGGGCCTAGAAAGGCCCTCTGGCCAAAAAATAAAATGAAATAATAATAATAAAAAGACATAAATTAAAAATGAAATAATAATAATAAAAAGACATAAATTAAAAATGAAATAATAATAATAAAAAGACATAAATTACTTGGGGTGTTCCGAGAATCGAACTCGGGACCTCTCGCACCCGAAGCGAGAATCATACCACTAGACCAAACACCCGGTCTTGAATTTGGGATCTCATATCTTTTTTATATTTTTTAATAACTTATTTTTTAAAGATATATAAGTGTTCAAGTGTTATTTTTCTCTCTCATTAAATGAATAGGCACGTGCGCACAATCTAATTTAGGAAAGAGAATAACTTACACGATTGGAAAACTCAAAGTATACAAAATTCACACATAGCTCTTGTTATCAAAAGAAAAAAATTCACAGAGTTTTGAGGAGGACCTAAAGTATAGACAAGTAAGTAGTACGAAATAAAAATGCGTTATTGAGTATAACAAACTGAACCATTTTTTTAACCCCTTTAAGTGAAATAGAACCTTCTTTTAAAAGACAAAATTGCATAGCTTTTGTTCTTCCTAAAAAGCTTTTACAATTTTGGAATTTTTTTTTCTCTTCCATTTCTCACACTGAGAAAGATAAGAGAGAGAGAGATAAGAGAGAGAGAGATTGGATATCTGAAAATTTTTGGTCAACTAATAAGTTACAAACCCACTTGGGTCCTCCCTATAAATCCATCACTGAGAAAGGCTATTAATTTGACAAAATGAAGGAATAAAATGGAAAAGTGAAGAGCAACAAAACGTGTCAACTCTACTACGCAAGTTGGCCTCGTGATCATAACCCATAACCGGGAGAGTATTTTTCTCCAAAATAAGGCGTAGCATAAACCAAAACCAAAATAAAAACTAAAAATTGTCACGTTTCTTTGCCATGCTTCATACTTCACCAACTTATTTATTGACTAGATCTTTAATGTACGGACATTAGCACTACTAATGTTATGACAAATGGCCAGTATTTTTCCCAAACCAACTAATCAAATAAAAACGTGATACACGAATAAATAAAAAACAAATAAAGTAATAGACGTATTTTTTTTTTTTTTTGAGAAAGTAATAGATGTAATTGACTCTCCAAAGTGGCTAGTGTAACTTTATATAGTAAATGAAAGCGGCAAGTGCGTTTGATTTATTCTTTTAATACCCCAATGAAATCCCATTAAAGAAATGAATTAACTATTATTTCGAATATGAAAAGCCACTAGTTAGTATTTAGTACAAAACAAAGTATTAACATTTTAACACCGCATATTGATGTATACCATTTAGCATCTATTTATTTATTTCAAGGCATTGGGACAAAATGTCGTACACATTTTTACTTGTGTGTACAATTGGGTCGTGGGCTCGTATGAGAAAGCTACAGCCACGCCCATGTGTGATTCTCTCTGCCTTGGTCAAGGCGTCAATCATGTTGATGAAATGTTACCCATATTATATAGGGTCCGGCCCACGCTTGACGCCAAGGCCTAAGCTTCTGTCCTCTAGTGAGTGGAGTCGCATATCCATGTCAACCCTCCTTTCCTCCTTTGGGGACGTATTGCCGGCGCTCTTTATAGACTACTATAGTTTTAGGTGACAAATTTTTATTTCTTTATTTCATGTTTCTTTACTCCCTTCACGTTATGATCTAATTAAAAAATAAAATTATACTCATTCGTACTTATAACACCTCCAAAATCTAGGAAATATATCCCTTGCTTGTTATTTTTGTTAACTGTACTTTAAATAATTGTTTGATAATTGTTTGTTCATGATCAACCGTCCACCGAAAAAACTAACACGTACACATATACACACTCTGTAAATACATACAAATCACATATAATCGTATTTTGTTTTGGTTGGGTCTAAAGAGAATATTAGGATTTGGAGGAAACTAGTAAGGCTTCCAAGTTAGAAACTTTAGTATTATCAGAGTTACTTCCTGACAATGAAAAACAAACCTGCACGAGCTAGATGCAAATTACAAGCTTAATATAAATATATACATATACATTAGGTTAAGTTAATATGGAACAATAAATCATCTATGAACTAATATGTTTATCATGTTTAGTTGTGCGTAGTAATATACTATTCCAATTTTTATTTTATTTTTTAAAAATTATATTATTGTATGTGGTTATGCACGTAAGTGTAACTAAGGTTTCACCCTATGACAACTATGGAACTTTTTTATTTTACTTTATTGTAAATATACAATATTGTAATAAAATTCTGAAGAAATTATAAAATAGCTACGATGTGTAACAAAATAAGTAATAATAACAAACTGAGACGGATATAATAAACAATTTTGGGTAAGGATTCAAATTACCATGTTATGAGAGTACGAGAAAGCCACAAGTTCAACATTTTTGGGTACACATTATGTACTAAACGAAAATCCTTTTAGTTTGCCATTCTAATTATAGTTTTAAAGACTCGTACTATTACATATAGTTTCATATCTTCCTTGATCTAGAATCCAAGAAAGGAGGCTGCGGTTAGTATTTAGAAATTAACTTAGGGAAATTTTAAGCAATTAACCACATGAAAAATAATTACTGATGAGTAGATAACTTATTAACTTATTATTGGATTAAGAATTGTATTGTGACCGTGAGAACTTTCCACTCTATTATGAAGGCAAGAATAATGCTTTCAACCACATTATTTTTTTTTATTATAAATATTCCTTTTTGAAGATTTAGAAGAAGCCAATCCTTATGAGCACAAAGCCTTAAACTATGGTAGTTGATTCTAACGTGGAAAGGATAACAACAAAAAACGATAACTGCTTATTCTTTACTTTTTTTTTTTTTCCCCTCAAGTGACTGAATTGAGATCCCACCTTCTTAAAAGTAAATTAATTAAAGCACTCTATAACAATAATTAGTGGTTGGTGTTTCATTCAAACAGAAAAATGATTCAATAGCAGTTAAGCGTTTAATATATACAGGCACACATAGTGGGGTTCCATCATTGTTAATATTGAAAATTAATTAAAACATATACTCTCATCTCATCATATCAACATTTCAGTCCTTTAATTGGAGAATAACTTGTTGCAATCTAATCTAATCTATCTTATGGCACCAGGCCTTGTTTTTGTAACTTTTTGATAACCAGTAAATGTGGAGCTAAGATAATCAATACTTTTATCATTGTTTCTTTATAGTCCAATACGAGATTATTTGCTCTAATCTGTTTAGAAGTCAGAGTTAAGGACCATAATATAAAATAAAATGCTAAATACAATTATTTCCGGATTTGTAATTTTTAAATAATGTTGACATACATATCTTAAATGTTAATAAGCTATATATTATGTCAAGTTATTTTCTCTAGATGTCTTATCAAAACGTATAACTTTGCACTGATATAAAAGTGATAAATATATAATGCTAACCATATATTCTCAATTTTTTTTTTTAAAAAAAAAAAAGAAAGAAAGAAAAAGTCAAACGATGACCATTGTTGAGACATTCTCCCCACTCAACATTACAAATTTAATCGTTCTCCACTCACCATTCCCCATTGAGCAAAATCTCAAGAAAGAGGTACTTCTTCCTTACATCTCTCTCTCTCTTTCTCTCTCTGTATCTCCATTTTTGTTGAGTCCCCAAGCTCAGAGAAGAGAACCCAAAAAAAAAAAAAAAACTTGGTCAAAATGCTGGGAAAGAAGATAGTATCTTTCAAGAAACTGGCTAAGAAAGTGAAGGTTATAGGTGCATGTGAGAGAGACCCACCAGCATCACAATACCATGAAAGTTTGCTTAGAGAATTCGAGGAAGAAGATGAAGAAGGGGCTCAAACGACAAAAACCCCAACTGGGTTTTTGGCCGTTTATGTTGGGGAAGAGCGCCAGAGGTTTGTCGTTCCCACAACTTTTCTGTCGCACCCGCTTTTCAAGATGCTATTGGAGAAGGCGTACGACGAGTTTGGGTTCCAGCAGAGGAATGGACTTGTCGTTCCATGCAGTGTCTATGCGTTTCGAGAGGTCGTTAGTGCCGTGGAATGTAGTAATGGTAAGTTTGATTTTGGGAAGCTTGTGGAGGAGTTTCTTTAATAAATCATAATCATCTCTAGTTTCTTCTTCTGATTTTTGTTTTTATTTTTATTTTTTTCTGGGTTAGGTAATAGGTAGAGAACATTTAAGCTGTTTTTTGATGAGTGAAAAAAATGGCTTATGGGATTGTACATATAGCCTTTTTTGGCTGTGGTTTTTGAAATTTTATGAATGTGTTTTTGTTTGTAACATGTATAAACAAGTTATATGCATGTGCAAACAGCTCTTTTCTGACTCATGTAGAGCTAGTTTTGATTATTTTATTTGGACTCAATTTCGATTTTATATATTCCTGCTAAAAGAATTGAACTTGGGAATTTTGTATATTGGGGTAACTTTGTATATTGGGAAACAATTTCAAAGATTTGGGTTGTTAGCACTTGAATTCTTTCTTTAATTTATAGCATGCTCTGTTAGGACCAAAAAGTGTAGAGAGAGGGAGCATGTCTATGAATCTTAAGGCTATATTTGGGAAGAGTAAAAAGTGAGAGGAAGGAAAGAGTTGGAAGGAAAAGCGAGGAAAAAATGAAAAATGGGGTTGTTTGGTAGGAAATAAAAAGAAAAAGAAAGGAAAAGAAGAAAGTAAAAAGGAAGGAAAAATAACACGTGGATCTCGTCAAAATTTTTCTCTTGAAAGAGGGAAGGAAAAAAAAATAATAAATGAAAATTTAATTTATTAAATTATCTTTGTGTATTAATTTTTAAAATAATAATATAAAGAATAAAATAATTATTTTAAAATATACCAATTTTCTTTTTCCCTTACATACTAAACAACTATAAAGAAAAAATATTTTTTTTTCCTACATATTTTTTTTCCTTCCTATTTTCTTTTCACTCTACCAAACATTTTAGTTCCTTAGGCCATAGTACTTTCAATATCTTTTACTTCCTCCACCCCAATTATTAAACTGGGCTATCAACAAGGAAATTACAAAAGTAGTAACGAGAATATTGTAATGCTACACAAGAGTTGGCAAGACAATAAATGAAAGGGTGAAAGAGTACAGAAGCTTAATATTCCTGACTCGTGGAGCTAGTTTTGAATTTTGATCATTTTCTTGGAATTCAATTTCGATGTTATTACTACAAGCAAATTTCAACTTAGAAACTTCGTAATTGATGGGAAACAGTTTAAAAGAATTGTGGTTGGGTGGGTCTGAGGGCATGTTTAGGACTTAGGAATCTTTAGTTGACTAGTTCCATTGTCCTTGACTATTTTTTGCTTCCCTACTCCAATTTTGAACCGGGCTATCAATTGAGGAAGTAACAAAAGTGATAATGATTAATGACTAATGAGGATGTTGTAACACGAGTTTAGCGTACAAACCAATATTATTGTAATCTCTATGACATGGTTTATGAGAATATTAATGGCTTCCCTTCTTTATTGGGGACAAGTAATTGGATCATCAAATGCATCGGTGCAAAAGAAATCCTTCATTTTAGCAGCTGAAATCATCTTACACATGGTTATTATTACTGTTTCTAAACCATCTTTGGGTCCAGAGATGATCCAAAGACCTTTACCCCAAATTTGTCAAATAAATGGTCTAATTATTGGCTTCCATTATTATTCATGGACGCTAACACAACCATCCACAATAATTTTTTTCATATGGTCAATCAAGTCCTGCATTTGCTCCCTCGAATGCAAGGGCGACGGAAAAACAATAGAGCAATCCAAACTCCCTTCCCTTATAGTGTCGAAAATTGCGATCGACGGACCAACACCATGAACCGAAGAGCAACCTATGTAGTCCTCCAAGCCAATCTCTAGCTGCATTTCATCAGTTTGGTCGACAATTGGATCCTCGAAAACCGAAATGAAGGCTGTCCTCAAGGAGGAGGATGGAGTCAAACTGGGGTTCTCTATAGCCTTGCACATCAGGTAATTCAAGTCGGACATGTCTGAGAAATGCTTGTTTGAGTTCTTAGCATTAGAAAACGACGTGTAGCTTCTCGTTGCAACCTCCCACATCGTTTCTTCTCCGGCAATGTCATGAGTATTAAGGATGGCAGAGTGGTAAAACCCTACGTTAGACACACAATTAGCACTAACAATCAATCCTTATTATAACCTTAATATACATACACATAACACGTTATTATCATTAGAAAATAATGAAACTTGGGTGTTGGTGCTTTACCAAGATGCCGGTTAGAAAGGGGTGGTTCAAGAATTGAACGACAATCAGTGAGGGTTACGACAGCATACTTCTCCTTCTGGTGATGGGGAAGATCTTTAGATGAACGAGCAGCTATCAATCCGGCGGCTGCCAAAGCCCCACATAGTTTGATTCCCCTCGACGTGCAACCCTGTATTAATAATCTTGAGTCATAATCTATATCTAGTTAACAAGTTTTAAGCAGTTAATTTGTATTGATAGCATGTACATATACAACAATTGTGCACTAATATACTTCAGTGAAAGAGAGAAGAACGGATATTTAGCGAGTGTGCTAATATGATGAGCATCGTGGTTGCAATTGCAAACATAATCTAATAGTAACCATATTCGAACTATTATAACTGACGATCACCGGTACTACCCTTTAAGATCATTGTATGGATATGGGTTATCCACATCAACGATATCCACTTTTGAAAAATAGATCTTAGCCCAAAAAAAATTTTTCCTTGAATAAATAAACATTCAAGATAATGACCAGGAAATTAAAAACAAACTTTCAAATGTGTTATCCATCTAATTCACAAGTAAAGGATATCCATTAGAACCAAACTAAATCAAAAATACCAACAGCATACTATAATTGGTACGTTTTACTTAACGACAGTCACATGTCAATGGGGACTCTCTCTCGTACGACACTGTCACATGAGGCCCATGCGTGTTTCACGTGACTGTACGGATTCATTTATTTATTAAAAAAAAAAAACCCTTACATTGAGGAGTCTCTCCGTGTCAAGCGGGTTCATCTGGAGCCTCACGACCCGAGACTGTCTCGGCGAATTCGGGTCTTTGAAATCCAACTTGGCCAACCTGAACGAGTTCAACGAGTACCCAACCATGTCCACTCCCCGAGCCCAAAACGGCTTGTCAGCCTTACCCTTTGGGATAATCTCCTCAATTCCCAAACTACCCTCCCCATCTTCACCTAATCCCCCTTTTGCCCCTCCCCCACTATCACATTCACCACCCATTTCGCTCAGCAAACTCCTTAACAGCGCCGCCGCCGCCGTCCGATCACACACCGCCGTGTGGAGCCTCAAGACCAAGGCCCATTGGGCCTCGCTCAGCGAGTACAAGCTGGCGAAGAACACGTCAGCGTCATCGGGATCGCGCCAGCTGTTGCGGTTGAGCTCGTGCTCGAGGACGAGTTGGAACGAGCTGACGCCGTCGTTTTCTGGGCTCTGGAGGTCTCGGAGAATCTGGGCCGTTGATTGGAGATCGAACGGTTGGATTTGGAGACGAGGGTCGGGGCGCGTGAGGAAGGAGAAGGTCCTGGTGGTGGGGTCGAAGTGGAGGTTGGAGTTGATAATGGGGTGAGAGGTTTGGATGCGTTGGAGGGCATTTTGGAGATTTGAGAGCTCGGGCTGTTTCGAGACGAGGAGGGCTAAAACGGTAATTCCGGTGCCGGTCGGTACGGCCTTGCACCAGCTATACTCGGTTCCGCCGACGTGGCGTAGGAGGGTGTCATCGTCGGACATGGCGGAGAGACCGAAAAGGGGCGTGACTAAGGGAGACTGAGACTCTAATCTCTGTAGTCTGTACTCTAGTCGTATTAGTCTATTATATATTTATATGCAAAACTAGGCGAAGTAAAATGATCCCTCACAAAAAAAAAAAGAAAAAAATCGAGTAGCCCGCGTATTATGTTTGTGATTTTTTTTTTTTTTTTTTTTCCACGGAGGTTTTATCAATAATAAATTTAAAAAAAATTAAGAGACGTGGCTTATGCTAATTGAGTTAATTATCAAAATAAATAGAGAAAGAGAATTTTATAGTGTTTCAGCTCCGAAAAAAATGAGTCTACGTTCACTATTTTTTCACTATTTTATGAAGAATTACGAACACTCAAGGTTACAATGTCTCGTCTAGAAATTGGAAAAAAATGAAAGTAATTGGAATACTCCAAAACTTCCCCCCCTTCGGAATATTGAATCCCCTTTATATAGATAAAGGTAACCCTATGTCCCTAGGATCCTAATTGTATAAACGGGTAACTATACAATCGGGTAACGTAAATTAAGTAACAACGTAACTGGATAACCACTCAAAACGGATAACTAGTTGATCATAATTAGGAGACTCATGTTTCTCTTTCCTTGTAGGTTTCCTGTTTGACATAGCATATACTCCTGTTTCCCTTTTCTTGTGGGTTTCCCACCACCTATACAGAAAGAGACGCACATACTTATGCAAAAAGAGACTTCACGGAGAAGGTCGCATATAACCTATGGAAGAGATCGCACATAACCATCACGGAGGAGGTCGCATATAACCTGTGAAGAGGTCGCATGTAACCATCACGGAGGAGGTCGAACTTAACCCTTATGCGACCTTAGGATTTTAGACCGCACAACAATTACCCCCCAGCTCCATTAGTTCTTTAGGACGAAAGGAGCTTCCAATTACCGTGCGACCTTAAAAATGTGATGTCATAACCTAAACTTGAGGTCTGAATAGTCGAAAATCTACCAGATTTCAAATTCCATCTCTCAAGATCACGCGTATCTCTTTTCTATCAGAACGGAACACGTGTAGCCTTTTCTAAGAAAGAGCGGAATTCGAGTAAGTCTAATGATATCAACCGTCACTCTTTTAAAACCAAATCTTTTCAAATTTTAAACAATCCTGACTTTTCGGATAGAATCAAATCCCGCGCAATCTTCAGCCTTCAGATTTAAAATTCAAACTCCCTGATCTACGGCTGTGATTTAACGGTACCTGGATTATAAATATCAGAAACCAT
>JXTB01000011.1:1862857-1891053 GCA_002914805.1 Parasponia andersonii
CGACCACACACTCCCCCTCATGGACTCGCTTCCTTTTCTGAGGCAGTCCTCAAGTGTGGCGTGCATCTCCCACTCCATCCGTATATAAAATCAATCGTTGATTACTATGGGGTCGTACATTTTCAATTGACCCCTAATACCTATAGATATATGATAGGATTATATATACTATACCATAAACTAGGTTTAGAAACCCCTTCTCCTAAAGAATTTGCTTGGTTCTACCAGTAAAATCAAATCCGTCAGATCTCGGCTTCTTCTATGCGAGCAAATGGTCGAATCAAGCAATAAAAATGATCTACGGGGTTCGCAACAACATGGGAAAATGGAAAAATCTATTTTTCCATTTTGACTACGCAGCTAACGGCTTCTTTCAGAATCCTGGTACGTAGTATTCCAATTTATCGCCTTGTTTATATATTTATTCTTATACTGATCGCATTCCAATGTCATCGCAGATAATAGGGATCGACCCGGACTCTCCAGAGATCAGCTCGTAAGAGTGTATAAGATCAACGATCTTCCAGTTGAAGAATTTAACTGGAAGGTACTAGGCACAACGAATAACCTGATCGCTTGCGGTCTGATTCCGAAGGGTGCCGCGTTCCCAGATCCCCCAGTTATCTCTTCCAGGCCATCGAGCTCGAAGAAGAAGCCAAAGAAGAGGACGGACTTAGGTGCCTCGTCTTCTAGGATTAGAAAACGAAAGGCACCGGCCACACCTCTACGCTCGGAGCCTTCATCTCCAGAGACAGTATCACCACCAGCTCCTCAACCAGCTCCTCAAGAAGAAGGTAATCACACGCTCATTCTAATTACCTTTATACTATGTTTCCTCGCTCACTAACATATTCTGTACAGAGATGGTCATTGGTAGCGGTTTGCGAGCACCTCCTTCAACTCTCGGGTCCATGGGGAAAACCAAGACACCTGAGAGTACCCCGCCATTAAAAGGGAAGGAGAAGGTCGACTGCTCGAAGAAGAGAAAAGTTGCCTTCGGGGATGTCCCTGCGAGCTCGCTCCCTCCACAACCATCTCAGCCAGCGAGCACTCCCGAACCTCCTACTGAGGCTGCCACTTCTTCGGAACCGAACTTGGCAGATAAAGGCGACGAGCTCTTCGCACTCCTTAACCAATTACCAGAGAAGGCTGGTATGAGCGCAGCCTTTATCGACCGCTTCACGTCTGAAGAGGGTTGGGAGCGAATGAAGCGACGTTCTGCCAAAGTCGCTTTCGGATCTGCAATGAGGATGCTGGCGAATGTAAGCTTCTCAATCTTCTCTTCATGAATACTCTTTTGATGTTAACTTGGAGATTTACATATATATTTTTTTTTTAGACTGCGGCTACTGCTGTCCTGATACACGATCCAATTCTCGAATGCTTAGAGAAAGCTGAGAAAGTCGATGAGATAACTCAAGCATTCGAGAACTCAGAAAAGGCTCGGGAGGAGGAGAGAACAGCCTTCCGCTCAGAAAAGCAACAGATGTTTGAGGACCTGGCTAAGGAGAGACTCGCCAAGGAGAATTTAGAGGAGAAAGTCAAAGAGCTCGAGAAGGTCGTTTCTGAGCATCCGGAGCGTATAAGGGAAGCGACCACCGAGGCGGTTCACAAAGCTATCGACGAGTTCAAGGCGACCGAAGTCAAAGAACTCGAGGATAAAGCTAGTGATATCGCCTCATCAACTATCATCTTCAACATTTTCTGCGAGCATCCGGATTTTGACTTATCCATTCTTGGCGAGGATGTAGTCGAACTTGTGCAGAGCTGGAAAGAGGATACGACTAAGGCTGGAGATGACGGCGCGAGCCCTTCCACATGAATTTTCTTTTTTCTTAGAACAATGCGGGCTTTGTCCCCCTTCTGTATGGACGACATTTTTTTTTAATAAATATCATTTTTCCTTATATGCTCCTGCAAAATAATGAAAAGAAACAACAATAATTTTAACTAAGTAGTCAATCACAAGTGATCGATCAGTACGCTTTTAGCGATTTAAATCCGACTAACTTAAAACGAGTTTTAAGCATTAGGATGGATTAGGTCGCTTAAGAAAACAGTTAATACGAGTGATGCAAACTCTAACTGTATTTCAAAAGTTCCATGTCAAAATAAAACATAGCAATATATCACTTCGAACAACGAACGTTTTGCTTAGTTACTTTTCTGTTCAAGGAGGGAAATTGCGTAATACGACATGCTGAGGCATGAAGCGAGGAGAAAATCCTAGGATTTTAAGGAGATTCAGACACGTCGATAATCTGAGATTTAGACACTTCGACGATCTAAAACCCTGTCTCCTCTAAATGGACGTTTGCATAGTCCCTTAGAAAACCAGTAGGAGATAACATTCTGATCCCACTGCCCCCCGAGTTTTATGGTGTCCGAAAAGTGCCATAAAACTATAAATGAAGAATAGCTGAAGTAATATTATTGACGAATGACGATCAACGAATGATGAACAACGAATGACGATCAACGAATGACGAACAACAAATGACGATCAACGAATGACGTTCAATGAATAAGTAATGAATGATGAAAACATGAAGATATTCATGAAAGTCAACTGATAAAAGCGACGAAGCTATCCTACGCTCCAGGCATGCTCGATCTTTTATCCACCAGTTCGAGCTAACTTATATATCCCAGGTCGAATGACGGCAATAACATTCTCAAAAGTTCCGAAGAACGAGGTCTTGTCGAAGAACAAGTGCCAATAAATCTTCGTTCGACTTTAGGGTTATAACATCGAGCAGTGAACTGTTGATATGATGCGATCTGAAGCTGAGACTGCTCGCGCCTTTCTTCTAAGAGATCGAGCTCCAGTGACATGATATTCGAATTAATCCCGAATATTAGAATTTTTCCATCTCTGGATCTGGTTTCAGAAAAGCGACCAATGAAGCTCGCATAGGTTCCTAAATCTCCGTTCCAATCTCGTCTTGGAGGACATGTCGAATAATAAATCCTCCAGATCTTCAATGGGTCCAGTTCTGACCTTCTATTTTTCGAGAATTGAAGTCTTTGCAGGTCGTATCGATTGACGCTTTAACTGATGGTTCAACTGACGTTGTCTAGTGACCCGACTGGAGCTTTGCTCACTGCCTTGGCTGACACTTCGTCCGCTGACACGACTGACGCTTCATCCGCTGCCACGACTGATGCTTCATCCGCTGCCACGACTGACGCTTCGATCGCTTCCTCTGGCAGGTGGACCATCATTGTGTGGGATGTCGCATCCTTTGTTGCGAGTTTCAGCGAGTTGTTATAACAAGTCCTCGCATCATATTGATTTCCTCGCACCTCGCCTACCCCATGTTGGGTCGGGAACTTCATTGTTAGATGATAGATCGAGGTGACAGCTCGAAGTTCCCTTAATGTCGGTCTTCCTAGCATAGCGTTGAAGGCAGATGGTCAATCTACCACCAAAAACTGGGTCATTATCGATGAAACCCTTGGAAAGGTCCCAACGCTGACCATCAATTCAATCATGCCCATAGGCATCAGGCTGTCACCAGTAAAACCATAGAGTGGAGTAGCGGCAGGCTTCAGGTCGGTCTCATTCAACCCCATCTTTTTGAAGGCATCGAAGTATAAGATGTCCACAGCACTTCCGTTGTCGACCAATACTCGCCACAACTGTGTGCTTCCACAGTTAATTTTTACGACCAGCGCGTCATTATGCGGATAATGGACTTCCTTTGCATCTTGCTCTGTGAAGGTAATATCCATTTTCAGCACTCGTTGAAGCTTGCATGGTCGCTGATCAAGATGCATGATGTTGGTTAACGGCTGCTGTCGAGCTTCTCGCGCATATCTATCCTGTGCTCGCTTGGAATCTCCTCCAACATGCGGTCCTCCAAAAATAGTTCGCACCTCATGCTGAATTTTTGGAGGTCGCTGTTGGTCTTCTTCTCGCCTTTCGTCGCCCCGCCTGGTATACTGTCGCAATCGTCCCTCTCTAATCAGCCTTTCAATTTTATCTTTCAGGGCAATGCAATTATTAGTGTCATGCCCAATATCATTGTGATATCGGCAAAATTTGTTGGGGTCGCGCTTTGCCCTGTCCCGCTTCATTGGTTCTGGTTGTCGGAATCGCTCCTTCTGGTTTGTGACCCCATAGATATGATCTATGGGCGCGTTTAATTCAGTGTGATTATTAAACCTCATGGGAGCTTTTGAAATCTCCTGCCTTTTAGGTCTAGGCTGATTCTCATTTGTCTGGTCATTATTCCTCTTGTTTTTCTTATTACCGCTGTTGTTGGTGATGACCGTATCTTTTGCCGCATCTGTCCTTCCTCCTTTTTTAGTCTTTTGAAGATTCTCACGTGAAGATTCTAACCTTAGATGTCGACCAACTCTTCGGTAGAAGTCTTCGAGAGTTCTACACTCTCGCTCAAGCAATTCCTCCCAGAGTTTTGTTTCTGGTCGCACCCCAGCCATCATAAGAGTAAGAACTCCTCCTTCAGGCGGGTTGTTGACCTTCGCTAGCTCTGAAGTGAACCGATTGAGATAAGACCGTAGAGTCTCCTCTGGACCTTGCCGGATTGCGGACAAACTGACAAGCGGAACAGTAAAATTCTTTGCGGCCTGAAACTGTCTTAAGAACGCCGTCTTTAATTATTGCCAGGACGAAATTGAACCGGATTTAAGTCCTCGAAACCACTTCTTCGCTGCTCCTGAGAGTGTCACAGCGAAACATCTGCAACGTGCATGATCACTAACCCGATGAAGTTCTGTCAAGTCACTGAAGTGATTCATATGGTCCTGTGGATTAGTCTTCCCATCAAAAGTTTTAATGGTGGGAAGTCTGAATCCAGTGGGAAGGGCTGCTACTCGAACCTCCTCGCTGAATGGCGACTGATGATACCCATCAGCGAGCTAATCATCCCAGCCAGCAAGTGCGTCTAATGCGATCCTTAAATTGTGAACATCGACGTTTAGAGGGAAAGCATCATTCCTTGCTGGCGGTAAAAGCGACCTTCGTTCGTTATCCTGTTTCATGGCGGGTTGGTCAGGTAGAGTCTTCTGCGACCTATGAGAGGAATCCAGTGATGTAGTGCAACGAGACCGGCTTTGGTCGTTGTGATACGATACAGATCGATCATGACCACGTCGTCACTCCAAATACTGTCTTAAGTCTGCAGGATCTTGTCTTGACTCCCTGCTGATTCTTTCGAAGATGCTTCTCGATGGTCGTCCTTGTTCGCCGCTCAAGCGATCCTGGCTATTAGTGGATTTACGAGAAGGTTGTATATGACCATGGTTCGTACTTGAACTCTCCGTACCAGATTCCGGAGGCAAGTTTGCGACCTTGCTTTTCCCCTTGGAGGTGCGATCTTCATGACGCTCCTGCTGAGTTCTCGGTTGGCCGCGTCTTCTTGTCTCGAGGATCTGTATTCCTTTCTCAGGTAACTGAGCAAGACGCTCTTTGGGACGTTCGTGTTGTGGTGGGGTCACCATCTGCCCTTCAGCAAGTCGTCGCAGGGTGTCATTAATCTGGTTAGTGATTTGCTGAAGGTTCACGAGCGTGTCCTCCATACGATCCTGTCTCTGTGAAAGGTTATCTGCTACTGTCATAGTAGGATGATCCGGAGCAGGGGCTGTCTGTGTAGCAGCAGTACTTTGAGGTTGGTTTTGGCTAGTTCCGGTGACTCTGGTAATGTTTTTAATGTTTGCCATTATTGAAAAGGTGAAATTTGACAAATTTTTCTGCCGGAATAGCCCTCCTTCTAGTGCCAATTGGTGATGGAGGTTTTATCAACAATAAATTTAGAAAAAATTAAGAGATGTGGCTTATGCTAATTGAGTTAATAATCAAAGCAAATAAAGAGAGAGGATTTTATAGTGGTTCAGCCCCGAAAAAGATGAGCCTACGTCCACTGTTTTTTCACTATTTTATGAAGAGTTACGAACACTCAAGGTTACAATGTCTCGTCTAGAAATTGGAAA
This sequence comes from Parasponia andersonii, assembly GCA_002914805.1. Classification (NCBI taxonomy): domain Eukaryota; kingdom Viridiplantae; phylum Streptophyta; class Magnoliopsida; order Rosales; family Cannabaceae; genus Trema; species Trema andersonii. The sequence continues at coordinate 1,868,813 of JXTB01000011.1, forward strand.
AAACTGAAAGTAATTGGAATACTCCAAAACTTCCCCCCCCTTCGGAACATTGAGTCCCCTTTATATAGATAAAGGTAACTCTATGTCCATAGGATCCTAATTGTATAAACGGGTAACTATACAATCAGGTAACGTAAATTAAGTAACAACGTAACTAGATAACCACTCAAAACGGATAACTAGTTGATCATAATTAGGAGACTCCTGTTTCCCTTTCCTTGTAGGTTTCCTGTTTGACATAGCATATACTCCTGTTTCCCTTTTCTTGTAAGTTTCCCACCACCTATACAGAAAGAGACGCACATACTTATGCAAAAAGAGACTTCACAGAGAATGTCGCATATAACCTATGGAAGAGATCGCACATAACCATCACGGAGGAGGTCGCATGTAACCTGTGGAAGAGGTCGCATGTAACCATCACGGAGGAGGTCGAACTTAACCCTTATGCGACCTTAGGATTTTAGACTGCACAACACTTTCTATTATCCTTGTCTTGGCATTAAATAAATAAATAATTTTAAAGCTGAAAAGGTATGTATGGGTGGGAAATTAAATTTTATGGTGACCCGCATAGTTTATTTATTTATTATTACTGAAATAGAAGAAGGGGCTATGGCCGTGCCGCCTTCTTATCCCAAAAAAAAAGTGGCCGTGCCGCCGTGGAAGGCGGAAGGCAAGGCATAGCCGCATGGGGCATTAGAAAATGGTGTCGCCCGATGGGGAGGGTAAGGAAAAAGAAACGTACGACAATAATTAAGAAAAACGACATAAAATACGAAACCTACACTGATAATGAAACGACAATAATGGAAAAAGGACAAGAGCGTGAAGATCGAGAAACAACAATATTAGTTTTAAATGACAACGATACAAATATACGACGACAATACTTGTGACACGAACGGCAAGAACACGCAAAAGCGACATGAAATTTTAACCACACAAGCGCCAAGATGAGATTTCAAAACGCGAATTTGTTGAGACGACTATGCTACAGACGGCAGTAAAATATAAAAAGAACATACATGATAAACCGACATGATCATAATAGATCACCACGACAACAAAACAACTACGCAATTTTAACCTGAAAACCATGTAAACGACAGAAATAATTCAAAAAATTGGATATCTAATTTTAGCACCTCAAAAATAAACTCAAATTTCTATTTGCTCATCGACTTTTAAACCAAACTTCATCTGGTTCGTGAACTATGTTTCTATCTGAATTAATCCTATAGTTTTCAAATTCCACGTTCTACTACTTTGAATTATATTTTTTTTGTCTTAATTTGAACAAAAATGTTATAAACTAGCTCTTAAGAAAAAGAGAGAGAGAGGGAGAGAAAAATAAAACGAAATATACATAACTAGGACATTTTTCAAGTTACGACCAAAATAAAATTATGATGACTTTTTAGGAACTGAAAAATATTTTTTTTAACCCTTAGATAAAATCATTAAATTGAGGAAAACATAAACGAACAGGCGACAGCTAGTATAAAAGTGATGACTAGGCTGTAAGACGCCTCTCGTGATTCGTGATTCGTGATTCTGGTGAAATGTCATCCACATTTACAAATGACAAAATTCCCGAAATCAGGCTTAACCTTAAGTTGCCCCCTATTTGCTGAATAGTGCTAATTTGCCACAGTACACCAATTTGGAACAATCCTATTACAAATTAGGGGTCAAAATTGAGACAAAACACAAACTAGATGTCAATATTGAGGCAGGAGAAGAAATAAAGAAGACCACATTCGAAATGATAGAAGAAAAATGAACGTAGCTTAAGTCAGTAGAATTAGAGAATATTTCAAAATTATTGGGCCAAACTAGGATTATTAAGGTAAAATCTAGAGTGGCATATTAACAAATTCAAAATTTGTATGTCAGGTTTATACTGACATTATATATTCATGGACCAAAAATAGAAGGAACTTAAATATTAAAACAAAAGGCACTTGAAAAACTATTAGAAAGAACCTTTAGAATGAGAATAAGCAAGAAAATATGAAGCCATGATCGTGAAATATATCAAAAAACTTTAAGAACAAAGATTATTTGAACGACTGAAAAACGGATTACCAATACATACTTTAAGAAACATATTTCTTTTTTCAAGTTATGTTATTTGAATCAAAGTGAAACTGAAACTACTTTAATGAGACTATTTTTGCCAATTTTAGAGCAAAGCGAGGATAATTTTGAGAATTTTGGGAAAAATAATGTGTCGAAGTCAAATTATCACTGACAAAGTGTAACATTTGACAAAAATTAGGGAGCAAAAAGGTAATTTAGCATAAAAGGCCCATTTTATTATTTTTTTTAAATATATTTTAAATTTGTATATTTGAAAAGAAGCATGTTATGGGCTTCGGTTAGGCTTGGGTTGAACCTTGGCACCTTGCATAGTTATTGGGCGGGGCCGAAACTACGAGTCTAACATAGTTTGTAGTCCACCTGGCGTCGAGCCCTGAACATAAGGGTATTAAAGTAAATCAACACAAGCTGCAATTCAAAGTCATCAGAACCGTCCAATATTTAAAACTCGAAATGAAGCCGTCGATATATATTAGGAGCAGAGCGGCTTCCCAAAATTTCAAATCCCACGTCCGATCCCGCTCTCTTCCAAATTTCAGAGCCTGAAGAGGTAGAGATAGAGAGAGGAAGAGTCCATTACAGAGCGAAACGCTTCGCATCTGAGAGAGAGAGAGAGAGAGAGAGAGAACACCATTTCTGGGTTCAGATCTGCTACTATCGATATCATTTTGGGTCCGTTGCGATTCTCTCTTTCGCCCCCAAAATTCAGAAAAATGTCTGGTCGCCATGAGAAAGAGAAAGGCGTCAATGTCCAAGTCCTTCTTCGTTGCAGGTACTAATGCTCTTTCCTTTCTTGTACAAAAACACTCTTTTTATGGTTAGAGTTTTCTCCTTACTTGCTACAGGCTTTGTGGAAGCCCTCTTCTGAAGATTGTTGGTGATTTTTTTTTTTTAAATTTTTTTTTCGAACTTTGGGATTCAGGCCGTTTAGCGATGATGAGTTGCGGAGTAACGCGCCGCAAGTTGTGACTTGCAATGAGTACCAGAGAGAAGTTGCTGTGTCCCAAAGCATTGCCGGGAAGCACATCGACAGGGTTTTTACTTTTGATAAGGTGCTTACATTGAACCTAAGTAGATTTCTCTTGCCATTTAATTTAATTAATGTATATGCGATACCCATTTCAGTTTCAGAATTTATTCTTAGTGTTTTCGTTTTTTTCTTTTTGGGTACTTTCCTGAAGTTGGTTTGGTTTGTTTTACACTGGGGTTGAGTAACTGTCTGATAAGATGATGTTGAATTCAAGTTTAGTGAAAGTGCTCAAGGTTCTGCCAATGTTTTTGTATGGTTGAAACTATGATGTTGCCGAATATGCTGCAGTGTATTGCTTAGGTAGAGTAACTGTGGAAAACTAATTGCAAACACATGGTTTTGATTTCATATTTTGTAATGGCGGCTGCTTTTTTGGTCAATTAAATGTTCACAAGAAATGGATTAAGTTCAATGTCATTAGTTATTCTCTCCGAGGATCGTTTATGTAATCTCGTTGATAATAAATGCAGGTTTTTGGTCCTTCTGCTCAGCAGAGAGATCTTTATGAACAAGCAGTGATTCCAATAGTAAATGAAGTTTTGGAAGGCTTTAATTGTACCATTTTTGCTTATGGTCAAACTGGTACAGGGAAAACATATACCATGGAGGGTGAATGCAAGAGAGCGAAGGTTTTTTATTTATTTTCCTCATAGAGTTTTTGAATAGGTTATAACTTTATAGCATGTTACTTCAGTGATATGACACAATCCTATGACAGAGTGGACCCAATGGAGAATTGCCTCCCGAGGCTGGAGTCATTCCTAGGGCTGTTAAGCAGATATTTGATACCCTTGAGAGCCAGAATGCTGAGTACAGTGTAAAAGTAACCTTTTTAGAACTTTATAATGAGGAGATCACTGATCTACTTGCCCCTGAAGAGATTTCAAGAGTTGCTTTAGAGGAGAAGCAAAGAAAGCAGCTACCTTTGATGGAGGATGGGAAGGGTGGTGTTCTTGTTAGAGGTTTGGAGGAAGAAATTGTGACAAGTGCAAGCGAAATTTTTACCCTGCTTGAAAGAGGCTCTGCAAAGCGACGCACTGCAGAGACTTTGTTGAATAAGCAGTCCAGGTAATTATTGTCCGACATTGTTCACTTTAGGAGTAAACATCAAGTTTTTGTCTAACTATTTGTCTTTTCATCTCAGTCGTTCACACTCTCTATTTTCTATTACAATTCACATTAAGGAAGCAACACCAGAAGGTGAAGAACTAATCAAATGTGGAAAGTTAAATCTGGTTGATTTGGCTGGCTCAGAAAATATTTCTCGTTCTGGTGCTCGAGAGGTATAATACATGTACACATTCATGGAAACAAGTTCACTGCATAATTTTTCTTGTATTATAAGTACCTGTACACATGCACTGAAACAAGTTCACTGCACAAGTTTATCTTACGATTGTATAATCCTAATATGTTTAATAGGGTCGTGCAAGAGAGGCTGGAGAGATTAACAAAAGTTTACTGACTTTGGGAAGGGTTATAAATGCTCTGGTGGAGCATCTTGGGCATATACCCTACAGGTCTGGATTAATCTTTTGAGTTGTTTGTGTATTATTTCCTTAGAGAATCTCATTTTCGCGTACCACTGATCTCAGGGATAGCAAACTAACCCGGTTACTTCGTGACTCACTTGGGGGAAGAACGAAGACATGTATCATAGCTACGGTTTCACCAGCTGTCCATTGTCTTGAGGAAACTTTGAGTACGCTGGATTATGCACACAGGGCAAAGCATATAAAAAATAAGCCTGAGGTTTGTTGTTGCACTTGCACATGAAGTTTGCTGACTTAATATGCCTAATTTAATCCTTCTAGCGCATGTGTATGTTTATTCCAGTTGTCTTATATGGCAAATTAAAATATATATTGCTTAAAGTGACTAATTTTATTATTACACTCAAATTTTAAGTATTTATTTCCCTTGCTTGTAGGTGAACCAAAAAATGATGAAATCAACCCTTATCAAGGATCTTTATGGTGAAATTGAACGCCTAAAGGCAGGTGAGATACTTTGAATTTATGGTGTCATGTGAAACTGTTTCCATGCAACCTGTGGTGGCTGACTGTTTTTCCATTTCTGGTGGGCTCAGAGGTTTATGCTGCACGTGAGAAAAATGGTGTGTATATACCAAAGGACAGATATTATCAGGAGGAGAGTGAAAGGAAGGTATTTCTCCCTTCTTTCTCTTGGTTGATGCCTTTGCATGTCCTGTTTCTTGTTTTTTATCTGTTTAAGCTTTTGTTTAATTAGTATTCAGTAATTTCCATTTATGTCGGTGAAGCATTTATTTATGCATCCGGAGAATGCAGAATCTCTTGGTTTGATTTTATGTGATATTTCTTAACAGATCTGATACTTTTACTTACATCAAATTTCTTATGTAGGCCATGGCTGAACAAATTGAGCAAATGGGGGTCACCCTAGAAACCCATCAAAAGGTTTGTTAATAATTTTCAGTTTATATTCTACAGTAGTGACTAGGTAGCTGCTTGATTGTTGTGTAACTTCATCTGTTACTTACACATTATGTTACAAACAGCAACTTGAAGAATTGCAAGATAAGTATAATGTCCAGGTTCACCAATGCACTGATTTGAGCAACAAACTTGAAGCCACTGAGGTGAGCTAAATTCAGTTGTTTTATATGGTTTTATTGGTGAAACTCTAAATAATCAGGTTAAAAACTATGCAGAAAAGCTTGCATCAAACCTCCAAACTGCTTGCCAACACTGAGGAAGAACTAAAAAAATGTCGGTATGCCCTGAAAGAGAGGGATTTTGTTATTTCAGAACAGAAGAAAGCAGGTATGCAGTAAACTCGAATCTAACTTTTCTTCCCACTTTAATCTGCATGGTGTGTTGAAGTTTGTAATTGTCATTTTTTTAAATGTGTGCATCAGAAAATGCGCTGGCCCATCAAGCATGCGTTTTACGATCAGACTTGGAGAAGGCACTTGGAGATAATGTTTCTTTGTTTCAGAAAATCAGTTAGTAGTCCAAATTTAATTGATTATATTTTAGCTTTCACTTTTGTCTAATTTGCAAACTTTTTGCTTTTTTTGTGATTTATTATACAGGTAGAGAGGACAAGATGAATTCTGATAAGAGAACTGTGGTGAATAATTACCAGTTAGAGCTTGGTCGGCAAATTAGTTCTCTTTGCAACTTTGTTGAAAATTCATTATCTACTCAAAAAGGACACATTGAGTGTGTTGAAAAACTATGCCAAGCCTTTTTAGATGCACATGGCAAGGTCATATACGAGTGTTCATTGATGTTTGTTTGTTTGCTTTTTTTTTTGGGTTTATTTATTTTATGCTTTTGAACTTGTGCATGATGAGTTAATTTCTGCTTTCTCAGGCTGTTATTTACTTGAAGAAGAAAGCTAAAGCTTCAAGGACTTTGTATCTTTCTCATATTGAGGCAGTGCAAAATGTGGTTCGTTTGCACAAGGCAAGCTCAGATGCTAGTTTGGAGGAAATTTCTTCTTTGGCTTCTTCTAATGCTCACTCTATCGAAGAAGTAGGTTGAAACAATTTATGTTCCTCGTTTAATTGCTCTTAGATTTTCCAAATGGACTTTACTGTGAATTTTAGAAGCCGAATTTTCTCCTCTCATTCGGCTTGTAGTTGTTAGTTCTAAGTTGTTCCTGTTTGTTTGTGAATCAGTTCTTGGCATCAGAGGCTGGTAAAGCAGAATCCATATTTGATGATCTTCAGAGTTCTCTTTCTACACAGCAGGGTGAAATGGTACTTTTTGCAAGGGAGCTGCGACAGGTATATGTCCTGACCCTTATACTTTAAATTTCTTTCCCAACGATTGAAGGTGTATCATCATATCATTCAGTGTTGCTTTGTCAGTTTTCTATTTATTAAAATTTCATCCACGATTTCAATGTTTTCTGGGCGCTATTGGGTAATTAGCATGCCAAATGATTGAATTTTGTTTCATATTTCCACTTGGCTTGTGCTTAACTTTTGTTTTTGGTTATCTCTATTGTTTATTAAATATCTGCTACTTCTTCTCAAATAATGTGTGTGCCCTCTTTTCTGATTTTCTCAATTTTACAATATTTCAGAGATTCAACGCCTCTGCTGACCAAATAAAGGACATATCTGAGTACTCTCAAGGATTTCTGCGAAAGCTTTCCGAAGAAAGAACAAAGCTGGAATCTCACGTTTTAGAAGCTAATGAAATCAAAATGAAGACTATTGCAGATTTTCAGAAGTCTTATGAGGTCAGCTACTATTTTACAGCATTTGATAAATGTTGGCTTTAGAAACTGACATATATTAGTCTATGCACTGCAGGAACAATCAAAATCTGATGCGGAGAAACTTATTGCTGACATATCTTGTTTGGTCACCAATCACATTTCTCGTCAAAAAGAAATGGTTTATTTCTTGTGCCTTTATTTTATATGTGTAAAGCTTTGGGGTCTTATCGATCTTTTTGTGATCAGTAATCTGGTATTTGTCTGCTGGCAGGTGGATGCCAGGCTTGTTGGTTTAAGAGAAAGGGCAGTTGCAGACAAGGAATTTTTGGATGGTCATGTTTTCTTGATGGAGGGTCTTACAACGGACGCAAAACGAAAATGGCAATCATTTGCAACTCAAGCGGAAAATGATGCCAAAGATGGTGCTGATTACTCTTCTGCAAAGCATTGCCGTATGGAGGTACTTCTACAGCAATGGTAAGTTCTTTGTTTTGCTTTCTGTTCTGTTTTTTGGCCTTTTAAGTCCTAATCCATGTTGTCTCATGTGCTCTTGTTCTTCTTTTTTTTTTTTATAGTGTAAGTACTGCTGATTCTGCTTCGAAGCACTGGAAAATGACAGAGGAGTCTGTGAATGAGATGGAGGCAACACATGTTTCGACTATTACCTCACTTATCAGGTGGCTGCCAATTTGTTTTATTCGCACTTTTAACATTGTGATGTAGAACAAGAGTAAAATTAGAAGAGATGAGAGAGATTTAGGAAGAAGAAGAGAATAATTTAGAGAAGGAGAGGAAGAATTTCACAGATAGCAAAAATATTAGAGAGAGAATTTCTGAATAGTTTGTATATCATTAATTAAGTCTGAAAAATAATGAATATGAAAAAGCTTATTTTATAGAGAAGCTCTTAGACAAAATTAGGAAACTGACATCTTTTAGAAATAAACATAAAAGGAAAATATCAAACTAATTACTCAAAATTTAAATAACACCTAATAAAATAATTAAATAGCTAAATATCTATTTATATTTATGCCTAAGATAAGTATGGAAAGTAGATGTATGATCTCCATCACATTCATATTGGAAAGGGTGGTACCGTTCTTCATTTCCTGAATCTTTATGTGATCTTATGCCTAACTTTTTTTTTTTTTTTTAAAGCATAACTCTAGTCTTTTTTCGGGAGGTAAAATGGGTCTTGTTTTGGGTCCTTGACTTCGTTTATTTTGACATCTACTATTTCATACAAATTTAATCATTTGAAAATTTGTTGGTGCAGGAATGCTTCTGAGTTTAATGAGCAACATGACGTTGAGATCAATTCTGCAAGGGTAGCAGCTGAGCAAGATGTAGCAAAAGACAATGAGGATATGCTTCAGCATGTCGATAGTAAGTCTTACTCAGATTTTGTTTCTATATCAGGTGCCCTGCTTCCGCATTAGACTTATCAACCTTTTTATGAAGTTGATACTGTACAGATATCAATTACATTCTTCGTTATCTACTACAGTTGGCATTATTATTCTTTTTTATGATGTAGTTTGCCTATGCTAACTAGTATATCTCTAGAAAAGAAATGTGATGTTTTGTTTTGGAACTCGCTACAGCTGTGTCCGAACTGGAACAAGGGTCTATATCTGGAATCCAGGAGACCATCAGAGCTCATTCAAGCACACTGGAAACTTTCAGGGTGGATCACTCTGGCCAAGCTACATCCATTGAGGAGAAGGCTCGGGAAACCTTCGTAAACCAGTACATGGTAAGCCATGGTGGCCCACACCTTTTGTCTCCATGAACTACTTTATACAGAATAACCATGGTGGTACCTAACCTTTCATTATTGCTTGTGTAATTGTGCCTTAATCTTGATATCTTAAGAATATTATTAGTGTTACCATTACTTATCAGGTTTTTTCACTTGTCTTGAACAATGCGCAGGATTATGAGCCTACTGGTAATACCCCAGTAAGGAGTGAGCAGGACATTCCGAGCAAAGGAACGATTGAGTCACTCCGAGCCATGCCAATGGAGTCTCTTCTCGAGGAATTCCGGGAAAATAATTCGTATGATTTATTTGACGGAAAAGAGTTGAAACCATCCCTCATACCACGCTCGCCTCTCACGCAAATCAACTGAGATTTTAATTGATTTTAGCTCATTTTATTACTGCATGATGTTTCTGTATAATTAGTGTATGCTGTTGATTATTTTCCTTGTGCTATTATTTGTAAGATGTAGCAGAAAATTATGGCGAGGGTGGGAGTATGGGATTATTTGGTCATTTCATGTTGAGGGTGTCAATAAATCCCATCTTGGGATTTTGGCAATTTGTAGCTGGGTAGGGGAATGTATATTGAGGCAATTATACTTTATGTTTTTTATTATTCCCTGAAATGCAGTCTTCATAGTGTCGGGCTTTTTTTTTTGTCCACTCTAGTTTGGTCAAAACTTTCCTCTGGTTTAGGTATGTACTCGATTGAGTATTCATTGCATTGGAGTAAATATTTGAATGAATGCCCTAGCTAGGAATAGCACCTTTGACTCAACTAGTTACACTTTTATTTTTATTTTTATTTTTATTTTTTTTAATAAAGTATCTGTCAATTTGATCAATTGGACCAGAGCAAAAACGAAATTTACTAAACCAGAACAAACTTTAAGTGACAAAATCAAATCCGATCCAGTTTAGTTGGTGCTCGACTTGGTCAATTTTCCCTCAAATTTAATTGAACTCGGACATAAAAACTTGGATCATTTTCTTTGATTGTTCTTTTTCATTTGTTATCCCAAATCGTGAAGAAAATTTAAAACTAAAATTGAGATAAATTAAGGGTACTTGGATTGGTACTCGTTCGCACTTTCTACCAATTACAATCCGGAAAACCGAACAATCCGACCAATGCTCATCCCAAAATTATTTAGTTCTCCAATTGGGATGCTTAAATCCGTTGTTTAGTGGCTAAAAAGAAGCCTGGTCGTCTAAAACTTGGTCTTCTATAATTAGTAGTTCTATTCTTAGTGGTTTCATCATCCCAATCCAATTAAAACGACGAAACAAAGCCTTCCTTAAAAAATATTCAAAATTGTTTTCTTTGTTTCCTTGTTATAGTTGGCACTTGGCTGTGGCAACTAAATGCCCCATAACGGGTTCAGTGTCCGTACACTTTGGTCTGAGATAGTCTGAAAGTCGGTCAAATGTTACTGCCACAGGTGCTGCCATGCTCCTCAAACTCAGAAAACATAGCTTCTTTATTAATGCAAGCCGTGAGAAGCTTCGCTTTTGCTTGGCTTCAACATCTTCTGCTACTACTGCTACTGTGGCAGAAGCCATAGCTCCTCAACTCAACCCACAAAATACCCAGTTGCGAGAAAGCCAAGAACCTCCATTTTCTTGCTACTTGGATCCCAAATATGTCATCTCTTTATTGCTTCGCAGTAGGGACATTTTCCATACCAGACAAATTCATTCTCAAGTGACTATACATGGAATGTTACAGAACCTCAACGTTGCGAACAAGCTTCTTTATACGTATGCCCAGCATAAAGCTTTGGGAGATGCTTACGCTTTTTTTGGAGAGATGGGAGAGAGAGACTCGGTTTCTTGGAGTGTAATGATTGGTGGGTTTGCTAAAGTTGGTGATTATACTCGCTGTTTTGGAATATTCAGAGAGGTAATTCAGTATGGGGTTCGGCCAGATAATTATACATTGCCATTCTTGATAAGGTGTTGTAGAGATATGGTGAACGTTTTGAACGGGAGAGTTATTCATGACGTTGTTTTGAAACATGGGTTGGAGTCAAATCGCTTTGTTTGTGCTGCTTTGGTGGATATGTATGCAAAATGCAGGGTGATTGAGGATGCACGCAAGTTGTTTGATGAAATGCCTAGCAGAGACCTCGTTTCGTGGACCGTTATGATTGGTGGCTATGCTGAATGTGGGAATGCTTATGAGTCGTTGGTTTTGTTTGATTCAATGAGAGAGGAAGGTGTAGTCCCTGATAAGATTAGTATGGTAACTGTAGTTTCTGCTTGTGCTAAATTGGGGGCTATGAATAAGGCTAGACTTGTTCATGACTATGTTTTTGGGAATAAGTTTTCCTTGGATGTGATATTGGGGACAGCTATGATCGATATGCATGCTAAATGCGGATGTATTGATTCTGCAAGGGATATATTTGACAAAATGAAAGATAAGAATGTCGTTTCTTGGAGTGCCATGATTGCAGCTTACGGATATCATGGCCATGGTAGGAAAGCACTCGATACGTTTTCTATGATGTTGAGCAGTGGGACGTTACCAAATGCAATAACCTTTGTTTCGCTATTATATGCTTGTAGTCATGCTGGTTTGATTGAGGAAGGGCTTCGGTTTTTCACACTGATGTGGGATGAATATTCTGTGACACCAAATGTTAAACACTACACTTGTATGGTTGATCTATTAGGCCGTGCTGGGAGACTTGATCAGGCTGTTAAGTTGGTCGAGAGCATGAAAGTTGAGAAAGATGAGGGTCTTTGGGGGGCTTTGCTTGGGGCATGTAGAATCCACGGACATATTGACCTGGCAGAAAAGGCAGCAAATTCACTTCTTCAGTTACAGCCCCACAATGCAGGGCATTATGTTTTGCTATCAAATATTTATGCCAAAGCTGGTAGATGGAAAGACGTGGCAAAGATTAGGGATCTCATGACTCGGAGCAGGCTAAAGAAAGTTCCCGGTTGGACATGGATTGAGGCATATAATAATTTTCACAAATTTAGTTCCGGAGATGAGACTCATCCTATGTCCAAGGAGATTTATGAAATGCTCCGAAACTTGAATGAGAAGCTAAAACTGGCAGGTTATGTCCCTGATACGAGTTTCGTTTTGCAAGGTGTTGATGAAGAAGTTAAGTTGGGAATGTTGTATGCACATAGTGAGAGGTTAGCCATTGCATTCGGCCTAATTGCGACCCCAGCCGGAGCTCCTATTCGAATCACAAAGAACCTTAGAGTCTGTGGCGATTGCCACACGTTTAGTAAGTTTGTATCAGCTATTACACAAAGGGTGATCATTGTTCGAGATTCCAATCGTTTTCATCACTTCAAGTAAGGAGTTTGTTCATGTGGGGATTATTGGTAATTAGCTTTTGAATAGACTCTTGAGGTCATTTTTTTCTTTCGAGTCTGGATTAGTTCTCTTAACAAAAAAAAAAAAAGAAATGATATGATATCTAGTTATCTACCATTATCAATGCACGTACAAGCCTGATTGACCCACTCAATCGGGTCCTATGCAATCTATGTGGCAGTGCCATAAGTCTTTCACACGCATCTAGAAGTCAGTGGGCCTCCATGTGAATCTCTTGGTGTATTATTCTGTTGGCCAGTTACGTCTGAGTATAAGCCCTGAGATTCAACTTGACAAAAGCCAAGTGACTCGACTGCATTAGATTGGGTGGGTCAAGGCTGTTACGTGCCATTATCAATGAATGTTGTTACGTGACGTGCTTAATCGTATTAATTTTTTTTTAATTGGAGTAATATAGATTATTAGTTTCAGGAAAAATACAGAGAAAGTACCTAAATTCATTCATTTGTTTCAGCAAAAATACCAACTTTTATTATGTATTCTTAGAAATACAAAATATACTTTCTCAGTTTGTCAAATTTGGAGTTAAACATCAATTTGGCCGACTTAAGTTGTAAAATGATACTAATATCGTGATCAAAATTAATCAAATAGTCTTAATATCTCCTTTAACAAACAACCAAATTAATTAAATCTTTGAAGAGAAAATTTGAGTATTTTGCATTTATGTTGTTTGGTTATTTCAATAGATAATTTGATTAATCCTCAAAAAAAAGGAGATAATTTGACTAATTGACCATGGGCATTTTAGTCTTTTAAGTTTTAAAAAATTCAAAAAAAAGTCATTGAAGATTTGTTAGAATGGATAACTGTGAGCCAGTTTAACAAAATTAAAGTGATACCTTTGTATTTTTAAAAACATATATAAGTGGAAATTGGTATTTTGCTAAACACACCGAAGATTTTTTGGTATTTTCCTAAGAATATAATATATTTTTAAGTTATTTTTTATTTTACAATTGTAGATTTTAAAAAGGCCATTTTTTATACTCTTTAATGTAATACTTTAATGTTAAAAGAGTGAAGGTAGTTATAGGCGTCCTCAGTCCTCACGTATTTATCTTTTGTTTGGCACTACTACATCTAAGTGGATAAGTTTATCTGTTTCTTATGAATTAGTGATAACTATAATGTCTTTTATTTATCTATTTGAATAGTGTAAAAAGAAACTCAAATCGGAGGTTATGGCTCATTCGAAGAAGTCTACTATCTTCTTTGATTTTTATTTTAGAGACACAATTACATCATTCCAAGCTATGGACAATTAATGATAATAGGGCAAAATATGAGTAGTTATCAAGCAAAAATATCATCTGCGACCCTCATTCTTTGCTTTTTGTAAGACAACTCCCTATTTAGGAAATGGGAACGAGATAGAGTTTCCAATAGACTAGGTTGTATAGTGTTATCTATCAGAGAAAACAGTTCAAAATACCCCTTTCTCTCTAAACATTCCTTCTTTGGGTGCAATAATACAAATAGTCTTCCTTGTGCTCATTTTCCTTTCGAAGAGATGACTGACTCTAGTTCAATTGACTCGTATGGTTTTAGAAAGTTATCTTTTCCCACCATATGTAGTTGATGTGAACATTTAGAACTATGCTATTTATTTTATGTTCAAATACTCGCCTTTGTTTTTAAGTCGATGTTTATAACTTTTGCTAAGGTAAGGCTATTATATTTCTCATTGTAGTAATATTGAAGTGGTCTCATATCCAGGGTAGGCCACCAAATTATCCAGTAGTGGAAGAGAAAACCTAATTAAATCTATCACCAATATCATCTGCTGATTTGAAGTCGTGCCTTGATATTGTTAGTGCAACTATACCGTAATATTAGCTAGCTAGCTTCTAGTTTATGTTACAAATAAAAATAAAAATTATACAAATTGGTTAGGATAGTCCGAAGTAGTAAATGAGAATATAAATTCTTTCTTCGTGCAAACTGAAACATAAGAAGAAGAAGGACAATTTGTCAAGACCCAAACCCCGGGCCAGTAGAAGAAAAGAAATTTCACGAGTAGAAATTCATAATTTATTTTAGAAAATAAAATAAAGACGATAACTAGTTTACAAAAATAGTTAAAATTTTAAATTCCCATAGTTTGTGATCACCACTAGACATAGACTGTTAATAATAGAAATAAAACATTAATATGCATCATATCGTCATCATCAGTGGGCAATATAGATAATACAGGTTAAATCTAAAGTATGAGCCTTAAATATTATTACAAGTCCAAGGTGAGTATCTAAGTAATTACCAACCACAAAACAAGGATAAACTTCTTCTTGGATTACTCCGTTCTGGAATTGCCCAAGTCGCACTGTAAATCACTTGATAAGGAAAAGAAAGGGGGTGAGTATTCGCATGCTCAGTAGGAATTTCAATTACCCTTTTTTGGTATGAATGCAACTTTTCAAACCTGCATGGTTAATACCTTTCCAAAATCCATTTATAAAATAAGTTTGCAAAGTAATCAAAAATCATAAGAAATCATGTTCATCATTGTACATATCATAAATCAACCAAGTACAAGCATATACATGAGTTCTCATCTTCCTATTACGGTCCTGTAATACCTCTGTAACAGAAGTACCCAGCATCCTGACACTATTCGGAGGTGTGTCAGCAAATCCTGCACAAGAGCCTAGGTCTTTCACCTAATGCTGCAGCAACTCTCCAGCGATCTAAATATCATGATACTAAAATGGAACTCAAGTACGTGATCCTATGGTAGGTACAATATGAGCGTGTAATAACCATGTATTAAGTATTTTAAGAAATCATGCTTTAATACTCATTTGGTATTATTATGAGATTTACAGAAAATCGGACAGCATAACGGCTGTATTTTTCCAAAATCAAAATTTTAAACCTGCATAAAAATCATAAAACCCAATCCTAGAACAATCCAATATATCTCAACAGTTCACAAATTTATCCAATATCCAATCAAACCATTGAACTCCATGAAAATCGACATTTTCAAGAAATAGGTTATAATGCTCATTTTAAATCAAAATAAGTATAAAACTTGGTAAGTGATCCCTTACCTCACTAGAATAGTGATATCACGCCAATGGGTTCTCAAGGTGTCGTTGAACGATCGCTCGGAGGGTCGGGAACCAATTCTAGGCCCTCGATCGTTCACTTGTGAAAAATCAACTCCTCAATAGAGCTTCGAATCGACAAACAAACCTCTTTACTGAACTTCTAGCACTCAAAATAGCTAGATTAGACATATGATTTGACCAGTTCGGGTCGGGACTAACACTTGACAAGTATCACGCAAAACGAGATAAAATCTAAGCCATTAGATATGGTTTTTCATGCCGATCACCAAATATAGTCAATATATATATTTATATATATATATCAAATTTCACCATTTTCCGAGTACATTCCAAAAATGACAACAAAAACGAAATTTAACGGTCAGATCAAAAGTCGAACCCGAGCTCAAAATTAAGCAAAAATGACAACTTTTAAAATGAGCAAAATGGGATCGTGATATATATACATAGAGAAAGCTCATGACGAGAGGATTCGATTGCCACTGGTTTCATAGCTTTTCGTCACCGGAATTTGAGCCGGCGAGCGACGGCAGCACGGCGGAGCTTCGCTCCCTCCCTCGGCAATGAGGCAGTCCGGCATTTCAGAGCTCTGGCTGTCAACTCGGCTGGGCGGCATGCTCGTCTTGGTGCGGCGGCGGGAGCGACAAAGGAGGCGGTGAATGGTAGAAGAGAGAGAATCGGCGAGGGAGCGGGTGAGAATGAGAGAGAAACTGAGAAAGTGAGATGAGCGGGTGAGAGAGAGTGAAAAAAAAAAAGAGATCTGATTTTTTTTAAAAAAAAAATTTGGTCAAAAGGCCCTTTTGCACTCTTAAAAAACAAGATTTTACACGATTAGAGAAGAGACAAGATCAAACCCAAAGTAGAAAAATGCTTATTTGCCCTTAAGTTTAAAACAAAAAATTATTTTCAAAATTCCTAAATTTTAATTTCATTAAATCTTTTTTTTTTCTTTACCTTCCTACATAGTACATACCAAACAACATTAAAGAAAAGGATTTTTGTTATTATCACTCGATCCTATTTTCTATTCCTAAAAAATTCAAAATAAAAATTTTTCCTCCTTAAGAGACTTCATTTTTTTTGCTCTCATATGTATCTTTAGAATTCTTGTTCATCAGAGAGTAAGACACTTTTGGATCTCTCACTTAGTAGGATTTTCTGTTATATATATATATATATATATATATATATATATATATATATACACATTTATATAATATAATCCCCCGTACCTTTGAATGCATGGTATAGACTTCTAGATCGATCTATGAGTAAATTCCTACCTGGTTCTAACTCCGTGAGGAATTTATCCATTTTTATGCAAATTTTTGTGGCCTTCTTCTAAATTTGGCGAGATTTGTAATATTCATATGTCAAAGGTTGTGTATTAAAACAAACCGAATATATACCTTTTGTTGAGCTCTATTGTGTCTCTTGTATGTGCACATTATTTATGCTTCATGCACAATCTATTCCTCCTTGTTCATTAGACCATATCCAATGCACTCCAAATTGAGTGCAAAATTCAATGACGCCATTTGCGCGCTTTTTTTTTTTAAAAAAAATTATTTAATGTTCTTATTTTACAAAAAATACCACAATTTAAAATATAGGTTCCTATTTTTGACCCCAATTGCATAGTTTTGAACGAAATTAATTACTTTTTGCTATCAAAAAATAAAAATCTTCCTTTTGTGTTCCATATTTTTATTAATATTTAATAAAAAAATTATATGTGGATATAATGGGTGAAATAGATAAATAGAAGAAAATTAGGAAAAAATTATATAAAAAATAGATAATAAAGAATATACAGAGAATATTCATTTTTGTTGTTAGAAATATTATAATGAATTTGAGATAAAATTATTATCTGGCTTGAAAGCTACACCATTTTGATGGGATGGGTTGAAGTTGCTCCTAATCTTTATTAGGAATTTATAACTACGTTGATTGTTCACTATTATTTATTACAAATAACTGTATTAGATTTGTGATTGTTCAGTAATAAGTTGATGAATTAAAATGTATAAGCACAAATCTAAAACAAAGAGCATACTATAGATAAATCATAATAGTTATAATAATTAATCAACCTATGCATAAGATATCGGTCATGTGTGCAAATCTATGAGAGACACAACTACAACCCTACTAGAGTGATCTCTTTAGCTCTTTCAAATAGCCTCCACCCTCTTAGTTGGTATTAATAAGATGAAAATTTTTCATAGAAAACAATTTTTGATGACATGAATTCTTTCAAGTGCAGAAAAAACCACAAAAATCAAAGAAAATAATAAAAATAAGAGAACCTATATAAATAAATCTATGAGAACGAAGATTTTAACAAAATAGAATGATAATAAAGACTGAAAAGAAAAAAAAAACTATCGGGGAAAACCTAATAGAAAGGAACATTCTTGCTTGTCTCCCTTTCTGATGGATTAATTTATTAAAATTAAGAGAAGAGGAAAAAAATTTCAGAGAAGAGGCTAGATTTTTCTTTTTAATATTTTAGTTCTCATACATGAATTTCATCTTTTGATTAAAAGGTACAAAATAGAATACTGCGACAAAAAGAAAGAAAAAGTGAAAAATTCCACTGCACAAAAGCTTGCTATAAAAAAACTTACCGGTGGTAAACTTTTTTGCCACCAGTAAATGGTATACATATACATATAGTTAGAATTATCGAGACGCCAAAGGGAAATCAGTCTCTTATTGTAGATACTCACCAACCCCACCAACTACAATCCCTTTATTTCGGTAAATCTCCTATAGCTAATCAACTACTATATATTAACTATATCCCTTTATTTGTGTATAGAAACAATCGAAAGCAAGATATAATATACATCTTTTATCAATATATATATGTATATATATATATATATATCATATACAGTTTCTTTCTCTTGTCTATATTTTCATACAAAATCAATGATCCGCATATTATAGTTTCATTCTACTTCAACTGAAGAGAGAAGCACGTATACCGCCCTAATCTACATTTTGCTTAATGACGTAAGTGTGAATATATATATATGGGTATTAGATAATTTTTATTTATATATATATCATTTTAGCTAATTAAAATTTATTATAGGTGTTTTTTATAATAAAAAATAAAAAAATATTAATAATATATATCTTTTCATACATATTATTATAACTATTAGATTATTATTAAATAATAATTTAACGATTAGAAAAAATATTTATACATAAATAAAAAAATTACTTACATTATATATTTATATATATATATATATATATACACATTAAAATCTATATGCGTAATACCATTTTATAAAATATATATCGCAATTTTTCACTTAACGATATAATTATCACATTATAATTAAATTGTACGGATAGGTAGCTAGCTATCCCAAAAATGTTGAACGTGATTTATCATTTATGTTTTCTAGTACTTGTATGTAAGTCTGAATTATAATCCATATGATAAATAAGGAGATTTTATAAGTAATAAAGTCTACTTGTATGTAAGGCCGAACAATAATAGGGCAGAAAAGTAATACATGTAAAATCTCGTTTTTTTAGAGGAAAAAAAGGTCTTTTGACCAAAATTTAAAAAAAAAAAGAAAAAAAATCAAATCTTTTCTTCTCTCTCCCCTCCGATCTCACTTTCAGTTTCTCCCTCGTTCTCTCTCCTTCACCGTTTCTCTCTTTCTCTCTCTTCCGCCCATTCACTCTCTCCTCAGTCGTGCCCGCCCCCGAGCCCAGACGACGCGCTCTGCCCAGCCGAGCTGACTGCCGGAGCTTCGAGGCGCCGGACCGCCGCTTTGCCGAGGGGGAGGGATGCGAAGCTCCGCCTCTACCGTCGCTTGTCGGTGCGAATTCCGGCGATGAAAAATCGCGAAACTAGTGGCATTTACATCCTCTCGTCGTGGCTTTCTCCAGGAGTTCGATAAAGAAGTTTGTTTGTCGATTCAAAGCTCCGTTGAGGAATTGATTTTTCACAAGCGAGCGATCGAGGTTCTAGAGGCATGATATCACTATTCTAGTGAGGTATGGGTTCAATTACCAAGTTTTATACTTATTTTGATTTAAAATGTGCATTATGACCTATTTCTTGAAAATGTCGATTTTCATAGAATTCAATGGTTTGATTAGATATTTGATAAATTTGTAAATTGTTGAGATATATTGGATTGTTCTGGGATTTGATGTTATAATTTTTATGCACGTTTAAAATTTTGGTTTTGGGAAAATACAACCGTTATGTTGTCCGATTTTCTATAAATCCCAGAATAATACCAAATGAGTATTAAAGTATGATTTCTTAAAATACTTGATGCATGGTTATTACATACTCTATGACATGTTGTACCTACTATAGGATCACGTACTTAAGTTCTATTTTAGTATCATGGTATTTAGATCACTGACGAGTTGCTGCAGTGCTAGGTAAGAAACCTAGGCCTTTGCGCAGGATTTGCTGACACACCTCTGGGTAGTATCAGGGTGCTGGATACCTCTGTTACAGAAGTATTACAGGACCGTGATAGAAGGATGAGAGCTCATGTATATACTTGTACTTAGTTGATTTATGATATATATAATGATGAACATGATTACTTATGATTTTGATTTCTTTGCAAACTTATTATAAATGAATTTTGGAAATGTACTAATCATGCAAGTTTGAAAAGTTGCATTCATACCAAAAAGGATAATTGAAATTTCTACTAAGTATGTGAATGCTCACCCATTTTCTTTCCATTCTCAGGTGATTTATAGTGCGACTTGGGCAACTCCGAGGGGGAGTAATCCAAAAAGAAGTTTACCCTAGATTTATGGTTGATAATTACCTTGATACTCACTTTAGACTTGTAATACTATTTAAGGCTCATATTTTGGATTTAGTCTGTATTATCTATAATGTCTACTGGTGATGACGATGTGATATATATTAATGTTTTATTACTATTATTAACAATTTATGTCTAGTGGTGATCACAAACTGTGAGAATTTAAAATTTGAACTATTTTTATAAACTAGTTATCTCTTTTTATTATTTTCTAAAATAAATTATGAATTTTTACTTGTGAAATTTCTTATCGGCTACTAACCTGAAGTTTGGGTTGTGACAATACACGTACCCTAATTATTAAACGAAGATGGCCAATGGTTTTTGTCTTGTTGGGCGGTTTTATTTTTTAGTGACCCTTGGGGGAAATATTTTATGGTGAGCAAGTTGAATAATGAGGAGACTCAACTTGGTATTTAGTATTTAAAAGTATTGTCATGCCCATTCCCGTGTGTCTTTGTAGACTTGTTAAAATGCAAGCCCCATATAAAGCTGCTCTAATTATTCCCTAAAATATTAAAAACAGAAAAACATCATCAAAAGTTTCAGAGTTATGTACGTACGTCCGATGCTAACAATAAGTTTGTAATGGGTTGCCATTAGATTGATTCAAAGTTTTATCACTATCCAGAGCCCAAAATTTTTTTTTTTATCACTATGACCATGTGGGTCTAATATCTACTGTATATTATATTATTTATATATCTCCTACTCATGAACAATAGTACAAGCGTATGTTTGGACGTACGTACTCCTTGATCACCTTCAGAAAATGAATAAATTGGCGTGCATAGGCTTACAAACACGTATATTTGTTATACCTTAAAAAAAACTTGGATAATGTTTGTTTGAATTGTCAAATATGATATATATCCTGCAAGCATACATAAATGAATTAATGAATTATCACGACCCAAACTCCGAACCATTGATAGGAAAAAAAAAATTCACAAATAAAAATTTAAAAATTAATTTTGAAAATTTTATAAAATAATTTTAAAAATAAAATTTTTATAGTTTTATTATCATCATTAGACATAAATTATTAATTAAATTTATTAGAATAAATTAAGTATTATTACCAATAATTTCAGAATCTAATATACTAATTATACAAGCTAAAATAAATAACAAAATTATTTTACATAGTTACCAATTTTCACTAAAATAACTAGCTCTTCACTACTCTGCTCTTAAGTTTTCAAAATTATACTAAGCACTACTTGAGAAAAAAAAATAAGGAGTGGGTATTCACATGCTCAATAAAAATTCAATTACCTTTTAAAATGGATGCAATTTCTCAAACCTACATGGTTAGTATCTTTAAATCCATTTATAAATCAAGTTTATAAATCATTGGTATCTAGAATAATCATATATTCAAAACCAAATCAAAAACTACATTCTTGTACATATCATACATTTACAAGAAAATAAATGAGTTTTTATCTTCCTATCACGGTCATGTAATATCTTTGTATTAAAGATACCCAATATCTTAACATTGTCTGTAGGTGTATCAGCAAAAACCTGCGTATGGGTTTAGGTCTCTCACCTAGTATTGTAATAACTCGATGCTATAATGGAACTCAAGTGTGTGATTCTATGATATTACAACATATAAAAGTTTATAACAATCATGCATCCAATATTTAAATCATACTTTATAAAGCTAACTTGGCATTATTATGGGATTTATTGTACATGGATAACATACCACTATTTACCCTATAATCATAATGTAAAGATATTTATAATAATCGACAAAATCCAATCCTATTATATTCAAATAATTTACAGCAATTAATTAAACCATCGTAAAATCACGATTTTTCATATATAAATT
>JXTB01000011.1:1894537-1937624 GCA_002914805.1 Parasponia andersonii
CTCCAAAGTGATGATCTCTTCCATATATTTATTAATTCTTTTATTTTTTTGGCAGTCTGATGTAGATAAATATACATAAATATATATATATATATATATGCTAAATCCCTGGATTATCTTGAAATTTTATTTAATTTGATTTTAAAATAAATATATATGCAACATTATCATTTGATTCTGATGTTCATGAATATAATTTCAGATAGGTGCGTTAGATGCATTAATTAGTTAAATCTTTATGTTTTGTGTATGAAGATAATGAATGATAAGTTTTTCTTTTTTATTTTCAACCCTTTTGTTAGATATTGGCTACTGAAAAATAAAAAAGGAAATCTCTTTTTTTTTTTTCGGCATGCTATATCTGGAAAATTCCTTAGATAATATCTTAAATTTAGACCACTTACTATGGATGACGATATCAAGCCAAAGTCATCCTCCTTGTTTGGCTTTAACTTCGAGCTATATTGGAAATATTTGATCCATGATTTTTTTAGCATTTATTCTATTGCCTTTCATGTTCTTTGCATTTTGCTTACCAAAATCAAATTAAAGCACTAATATCATTGTTGACAATTATTACTAGAAATGTAGTTGGATATCACACTAGTGCGCTTAATATTGCTAATACCAGTTTATTTTTTTCATTTTTTCTTTTTTATAAAAAAAAAAACCCTTGTTTTATTTAGTCAAATTATTGCGATTCAGACGTGGAAGACTTCTTGGTACAGTTCTGATACATTTTTTATTGCATGTGTAATTATAATATTCCTTACATCTGCCAATCTGTTAAGCCAGAAGAGTCTTGGAACTTGGGAGTTCTGGTTTAAACCCCCGGGGTCCTGCTGATTATTAGAATGCACTTATTTCTTTCTGGCTGACATGGAATTTCCTTTTTGTGAGGAAATTTTCTTGTTAAGTAGTTATCAGGGGAGCCATGTTTTTTTAATAAGAAAGACACTATAATATTTTATAAGACAGTGCTAGAGATTTTATCTCATTTACCATTTTTTAAATCTCACTTAATTATAATTTATTATAGTTCCAGTAGTGAATTAAAACTAAGTTGAATATCATCTACTAATTTTATCGTGACAAATCATCTATCAGGGACATAAGGTGGTATGGAACAAATAGGATATAAAATGGAATAGTAATGCACCCTTCTACTAATTCGAGCACAGACAGTTGTAACAATTGGATTACAAAGGCTACCATTCCACTAAATATACCAAAACTTTTTAGGCATTAATTTCTTTATAACCAAACTGAGTTAGGGTTATAGTGTGTCTTTATTTCTTTGGTTGCTTTTTTGGTACTCCACTATTTATTATGTCATGTCAACCTCACAGTAGTAAATAAAAGTAGATGTTGTCATTCCCATATCCATCTACTGTCACATGATTATTATATACTTGAGTGGTTCTAAGAGACCACTAATATATCGGATCCAAATTTGGGACTCAGCTGTAAGTCAGTTCTAGTCATATTTTCTAGTTTCATGTAATATTTATGGAGTTTAATTTATCTTTATATATATATATATATATATATATATGTATATTGACTGTTCATATACAAGGTAAAATTATCTTTGTTATATTCCGTCCATTTTAGTAAGGTCTGCTTGGACCACGTACCTTTATGATAAGAGAGAAATATTTACAACTATGAAATATTTCTTAGTTTTAGTGTACGTGGTCCAAACATAAGAGAGAATCTTTTACTTAGGATTGACATTGATTCCAAACATTATTTCTCTTGTATGTAATTATTTCACCTAAGGTCTATTGTATATAGGCCTATTTCATTGTGATAAAAGTATATGCATTGAGTGGCTATCATATTTATTCATTTATTTCCTTCTATAAAATGCTAGAGTCTCTAACTATCTGTTTTCTATTTTTTGTCATGGGATCCAACAACAAAAACTGGTGATATATAGATCCAAATGGTGAGACTCTTGAAGCATTAACTTTATGATCAATTCCCTTGAATAAATATTCTTCTGGCACTAACTTTTCTCCAGCTAATTTTTATGTAATATGTTCATATGGTATATAAACAGGCCCTATGTATTTCAATGGAGTCTACCATTTGTTCTACCAATATAACCCCAAAGGTGCGGTGTGGGGTAACATTGTTTGGGCGCATTCAGTATCAAGGGATATGATTAACTGGGAAGCCCTTGATCCTGCTATATACCCTTCTAAGCCATTTGATATAAATGGTTGTTGGTCAGGCTCAGCCACTGTACTCCCAGGTAACAAGCCAGTTATCTTGTACACTGGCATTGACCCCAACAATTACCAAGTCCAAAACTATGCCATTCCTAAAAACATATCCGATCCATATCTCCGCGAATGGGTTAAACCGGACAACAATCCGATAGTGTCTCCAGATGCCGGTGTAAATGCCAGCGCATTTCGCGATCCCACAACCGCTTGGTGGGGTAAGGATGGTCATTGGAGGATGTTAGTTGGTGGGAAGAGGAGGAAGAGAGGGATGGCTCATTTGTATAGGAGCAAGGACTTCATATATTGGATTAAGGCAAAACACCCTTTACATTCCAAGGCTCAAACTGGTATGTGGGAGTGTCCAGACTTTTTCCCAGTTTCGTTATCCGGTAAATATGGATTGGACACATCTGTGCTTGGAAAGGATGTTAAGCACGTGTTGAAAGTGAGTCTTGATCTTACTAGGTTTGAGTACTATACACTTGGAACCTATGACATTCATAAAGATAGGTATGTGCCTGATAACACATCAGTTGATGGTTGGGGTGGACTAAGATATGATTATGGTAACTTTTATGCCTCAAAAACATTTTATGATCCGGCTAAGCAGAGGAGAATCCTATGGGGTTGGGCTAATGAGTCTGATCCTTGTCCATCCGATGTCCAAAAAGGATGGGCTGGAATACAGGTATACTTATATACTATTGTTTCATTTGTCCTTTCCAAACCTATTATTTCATCTTATGGAGCACAATTAACTTGTTTTTTTTTTTTTTATTATTTGTATAGACCATTCCAAGGACATTATGGCTTGATCCTAATGGAAAACAATTGCTACAATGGCCTATAGAAGAAATTGAGACTCTGAGAGGGAACAAAATTGGAATAAAAGGTATCAAATTGAATAAAGGAGATCACGTTAAAGTTACTGGAATCACTGCTGCCCAGGTTTTGTTTCTTCTAAATAATTATTATTTTCATTTAATATTTTTTTTATTTTTTGAAAGTAGTTCATGATGATGTGTACTTTTTTGGGTATATTCTTATTAGGCTGATGTGGAAGTTACATTTTCATTTCCAAGCTTGACCAAAGCTGAGAAATTTGATTCTAGCTGGGAAAATGCACAAGACCTTTGTGGTCAAAAGGGTTCACATATTCCAGGAGGTATTGGGCCATTTGGGCTCTTAACTTTGGCTTCTGAAAAGCTAGAAGAGTTCACTCCTGTCTTCTTTAGAATATTTAAAGCTACAAATAAACATGTAGTTCTCTTGTGCTCCGATGCATCAAGGTTTGCCTTTATGATCCTTCACTAATCACCAAAGAGAATTATGGTTTTCTTTTTCTTTCTGTTGGTTTTTATTAGTTTTAATTTCTCTCTTTGTTGGGCAGTTCTTCCTTGGGAGAGGGTCTATATAAACCATCATTTGCAGGCTTTGTGGACGTAGATTTGACCGATAACAAGCTTTCCCTTAGAAGTTTGGTACGCTAATTTAATTTGTACTAGTTGCATCTTTCTTTGCTTCAAACTCTCAGTTACATCAATGGTTTTCATAACTGTTCTCTGATTTTCTTTCTTCGCATACAGATTGATCACTCCGTCGTGGAAAGTTTTGGAGCCGGAGGAAAGACATGCATCACATCTAGGGTTTATCCTAGCCTAGCAGTTCAAAACGATGCTCACTTGTACCTCTTTAACAATGGGAGTGAGACTGTTGCTGTGGAGACTCTCAATGCATGGAGTATGAGTAACCCTAGATTGATGAACAATAACTAAAAGTGAGAATTATGTGGCTGTTTTAGGTTTTAGTTGAGCAGATGTTCGTACTTCGTATCTGTGGCTCTTATTTTGAAAGTAGTGAAGACTTTGATAGCGAATAACTAATAAATTTATAGTCGCTCTAGTTATACTATACTAGCTAGTAGTGGCCATTTTATCTTTTGTAGTGAACAATATTTTTGTCTTCATGTATAACTAATTGAGTAGTTGAATTCTATTTTTCCTTCTTTTTTTTAATATTTTATTTTTTGACAGACTTACTAGACTAGAAAAATGACTTCCACTATCTTTCATTATGTAAATAAATTCAAGTTTTTATAGTTCATACGACTACAATATTCAAAAAGTACAAGTGCTGATTTTATTAGCCAGGCGAAGTGGTACGTGTAACGGTGTAAAACATAAAATTAAAAAGGTGTTGATGCATCAACCATGAAACTCTATTCGACTATCAATATGTAACATCAATAAGCTTTCAGGTCTGTATATATTACCTAGCTTAGTTATCAGTACTTTAGTAGTATAATGACATTAATAAACTATCACAAGTAGTGCTCGGTATTCCATTAGCAAAAGTAATGTACTCAATAGATAATTGATTATACAAACACAAATTCTTTTGTTATTTTGTGGGATTGAGTGAAATTTATTATGTAATCAGGCATCATCAAGTAAAATAAGTAGCGTATATATAGTTTAGCTACTCATAGGGATTTCCGTAATACGAAATTTTCTGGAGCAAGGGAGACATGATAGTGAATTATTGTTTTCCTTTTTAAGAACTTACTTTTTTTTTTTATTATGTCACATGAACTTACTTTTTTTTATTATGTCCCTTGGCTAGTTTCGTTTCTTTCATATTCTTTTGTCATTTGCAGTTTTTTAATATTTTTTAAAGGATGTCAATTTCACCAAATGAGGTGATGCAGTGCGGTATACCGCCCCAAATGGGACTTATTTCAATTTCACCAAATGAGGTGATGCAGTGCGGTATACCGCCCCAAATGGGACTTATTTCAATTTCACCAAATGAGGTGATGCAGTGCAGTATACCGCCCCAAATGGGACGGATTTTCACTGTTATAAATAGTATAGGGCATGGGATAAGGATTCTCCGATTGATATTTTACATGATAGAGTAGGTTTGGGATTAAATGTCTCGTCCCAATTATATATAAGTTATTTTTTAAATTTATTTTTATATATACTAATAATTCAACTTGAAATTCCAAGAAAAAACACTTAATAATATATTGTCATATACTAATATAATTACGGTTCATAATATAACGCACTCATTTTTTTATAATATCTATTATCTTTTCTCTCGGTGCCTCTTTTTTCATTCTACTACAACTTCAACATCAATATTATACTAGAAGGTTAATACTTTCCTCTATGTTTTGTCTTTTTTCATTTGGGTTTATGGTTTGTCTTTTGTTGCCCGATGACAATCACTCTATGAGTGTGTCTATAAATCTCTCTCCATTTAGTTAAGCCTCTAATTTTTATGAATGACTTTTCATTATGGATTCTATTATCTTTTAAGATGAAGAATAAATTATGTAATTTTTTTGATTGAATATTTTATAGTGGATGACTCTAATATGTTAAAAACTTATTTGAATATTTTTTTATTGATACTTATATCTTTTATAAAATTATAATTATGATAGATTTGTGTTAAAATTTTAGAACTTTCGTTGGATATAATTTCAGTTTTTTTTTTTATGTATTTAGATTTCTAAGGATTTAGGCTAACATAAAAATTTTCTAATGGACTTAGCAGAGATTCTAATATACGGGAAACCGTTCCTCAACGAGGATTCCTCAAAACTGCCCCATAACAAATTAAATAATAAATAATATGGGGATGATATTGTAAATAATAATGGGGATGAGGATGGTTAATATAAAACCGGTCCTGCCTCACCCCATTGACATCACTAATTTTTTTGGTTAATCACTTAATCCTATGATATGATGAACTTTATTCATTGTTTTATTTTCTCCCCCTCTTCTTCCCTATAAACTTCCATAAAATTTTGATTTTGTCATATTTCTTCCCAAAAATGTTTTGAATGCATATTAACTCATTCTATCATATATGGTCATTTTTACAAAACAAAACTACTAAAATCCCCCAAAAAAGAGGGAAAATTAAAAAGCGAAGATAGTAAAATACAATACTTCTAGTTTGAAGTTTGGGGATTGGGATATCTGTATATCAATAAAGAGCTGTACAGTGAACTCTAAAGTTTGTCTAATAATAATACTTATTATACAAACTTTTTATTAAGAGATAAACGATGATGATTCTTGTCGTTTTATCTTTCATATTCTTGTCGTTTTATCTTTCATATTGAAAATGATGCAACTCATACACGGGCTGTGGTTAGTTTCTTCCATGTTAATGTTTTGTACTGTAATTTAGAAATTTCTAATTGTATTGCTCTTATGATAGCAATTGGTTTATTTTAATAATCTTTTTACTTGGGAAAAAAACAACAACAATAACAATGCGCAGATAAGTGGGCTAGAGTTAAAATTAGGATCATTATCCCGTAGTTACTTTCTTTATTTTTTTTAAAACTCATTAGATCATTATCGGACAATTAGTGAGTGGTTGAAAAAATAATAATAAATACACATTATTTAATTTTTTTTTCTCTATTTTTTATTAAGAAAAGACATAAAATAAAATTTAATTTTAATTGTAAAAAACGGCAAAAAAAAAAATTTAAAAACTGAAGTGGCGCAATTTATATACATATATTTTTTATATTCCTAGTTTGCTTTTCTGATACGGACTCGTCGTTTGTGAGTTTCGGTTGATTTCCAAACTTGTTGTCGTTTAATGTCTCGTTTTCGTATCTTGTAAAACATATCGATTACCCATCAGTGTCATTTAAGCTTTTGCTGTCCTTTTCATTCCCTTTAATTAATGTACGTTTTCTTCTTCCTTGATTATGTTTTATCACGTTCACTCCATCACAGCTACATCGTCTACCCATTGATGTCGTTCGAACTTATTTTTGTCGTTTCTGTACACCAGTACACATGCCCAAAAAATACGTCTACTGTTGACTTTAAAAGAGTAATTTTACTA
The DNA here is from genome assembly GCA_002914805.1 of Parasponia andersonii. Lineage (NCBI taxonomy): Eukaryota > Viridiplantae > Streptophyta > Magnoliopsida > Rosales > Cannabaceae > Trema > Trema andersonii. Next base: position 1,901,659 of record JXTB01000011.1, read on the forward strand.
CCTATTTATGATTCTGATTCTAATTTCTGTTCTTTTTTAAGACTCGCAAAAAATAAGTACATTATTTGTCAAAAAAGAAAAAATATAATCATATTTATTTTGAAAAATATACATGTAACAAGAAGAAAAAGTGTTGAAATATTTAGCAATAACCATCTTCTTTGGCTGGAAAAACAAAAGTGATCTGGGCGGTGTACGTTATGTAAAAGGTCATGCATTCATCTTTCTCACCTACAAAGCAAAACAATTAAAAAGAAAAATAGAGCATGGTACCAGGCCGACTAAATGTAAATTTAGCCCGAATCTACATAACTTAGCAATAGCAAATGAATTGACAAAAGCATAACAACGATAGTAATATCATCTAAAAATGAGGACTTGGATCAACAGCAACGCTAGTATAGTTTACTTGATCTTCTTTTTAGGCCTCAACTGCAAGATATAAAAGAATTCATTTTTTGTTTTCGGGAAAAAAGGGGGGGGCTAATCAAAATCCAAATAATAATATACCAACTACGGCATTTGGAGAAGAAAAAAAGAGAGAAACGAACCTGATTGCTGTGACCACACTTCTTCTTTCGGCAGTTTACAGCTCTTGGATGCAAACGAGCATAACATCTATGAAGTCAAAGCAGTAAAGGAACCAATCAACACTAACCATTCGTACGAAGTCATCTCAAACTTATCATTTGATATCTTAATAAGCGAAGGAAAGGGATTAAAAAGAAAAAAAAATGGCAAACCCTATCTTCAGATTCAGGAAGATGTGTCAAATTCATCAAGCAACAATTACACGATATACCAAAACAAAACTCAACTGCACTTAAGTACAATTGACAAACTTGCGAAAATGGAAATTGATTTAGGAAACCAGGATGCCCTCTGTTGCAATTAACTAGCAAGAAAGGGTTCAACTTAAGGTTCCATTCATACTTGAGTATTAAAGCTACAAATGATTGATGCAAAGTTCAGTACTTTAGCCTCTATCTAAGCAAGCTAATGTTCTTCCCAACAGAACATATTCTAGACTGGATACACGAACTAAATAGTATAAGTTACGGTGAGCATGTCAGACCATTCAAATGCCTCAAAAGTTGAGTTCAAAAAGGAGTTATCCTTTCAGACATCTAATTGATTCATCATTCTTGCCAAACCCATCGCCCAATTATCAATAACAAAATGATCAAATCATTAATAGCTAATGTTACCCACTTCTAAATACGAGACATCCGAAAGTGCACATTGAACCTGAAATCCCATTAGCTGAAACAACCAAGGACAATAGCATTCAAACTACTGGCCAAAAGGGTTCCGAAAACAGGAAAATTCAAATCCAAAGTAAAGGGACAAGCCCCATGAAGGAATACCAGGTGGGAAAAATGGAAAGGTTTCAGAAGGAGAACCCTTAAGAAACCTTCCTAACAAGCATATTGCTGTTGCGCAGCTATGACTCGACACGCTTCCATGGTTGTCAAGGAAGGCGATCTTAAGGGCCGCGCTCAACAAAACACACAAAAAGAATCAGAAGAATTACTTCCTAGATAAAAACAGAACATATATACATAATGTGCCACTCATGAAAATCAACCGTAAGAAAAACAAGTACAGCTGACAAAGTTGAAGAATGGAACTTCGATGTTGGGAACAAGTATAACCTCTTTTACACTATGCAGTAAATGAAGCTAAGATTGTCCCGTTGTTTAAACAAAAAAAAAAAAGAGACTCCAAACCATTCTAACATATAAGAATAAATAAATACACCATAACACATACACATTTAAATACATAAAACGAAAAAAACACATCAGAAAAATGAATTAAACAAGTGGAGAGCTTACTTCCTGCAAATCATCTTATCCTGATTGTATTTCCGAGCCAAAGCCATAAGAGAAGGCTCTATAATCCCTCCACGAAGCCTCAACACAAGATGAAGCGTCGACTCTGAGTTCACACCAAATTAAAAAATAATTCAGGTCCAACAAATATCACCACTTAATTATAAATTTCCTTAATGGGTTTTCAAATGTTAAGTATTGGGTTCAAGAAATCACCAAAAAAAAACTAGTTTTTATAAAAAATTTCTTAGTGGGTTTCTGAGGGAAAGGAAAGCAGACCTTTCTGGACATTGTAATCGGCCAAAGTGCGACCATCCTCAAGCTGCTTCCCAGCAAAAATCAAACGCTGCTGATCCGGAGGAATCCCTGTTCAGAATTCCATGGCCTTGAGGTTCATGAAGCTAAATAAAGCATAAGAAATTAATACCCAAAAATATTTCATAAATATAAAATGTGACAAAAGTAAGTACCTTCTTTGTCTTGGATCTTAGCCTTGACATTGTCGATGGTATCACTGCTCTCGACCTCGAGAGTAATGGTCTTCCCGGTTAGGGTTTTCACGAATATTTGCATCTTTTCTCACTCTCCTCCGAACTGAGCACAAGAAAATGAATGAGGCGTTGGCATTTTATCCTACATTTCTAGGGTTTCATTTCTTATTTGGACTTCGGAATTCGGTGTTGGGGCAGGATGTGGGTTATTTTGGTCCTCATCTAGAAGGCCATCTAAGAAGAAGGCCTCTTTTGCCAATTTGAGCTTACTGGAGTATTTATAAGAAATGACCCTTTTTAAAGATCAATTTAAAAAATAACCGTTGTTTACCCTATTTGATAATGACCGTTAAATAATTTTATTTTTACAAATGGCCCGTTTTTTAGTTGATATATTTTTCATAAATCAATTTTTTATAGAGTAAATCAATTTTTAAAAAATTAAATCAACTTTCAAGAAATAGATCAATATATTTTGATATACAAATTATGAAAACGGCCATTTGTAAATAATTTTCAAAATATAGTCATTTTCAATAATATTTGAAAAATAGTAATTTTGCAAACTATGATCCAAAATTCAATCATTTTGTTAAAAAGCCCTTGTTCAATTTCAACTCATTCAACTGTGTGGTAATGCCAAATCAGTGATCATTGTTGTTTCTAGCTCTCTCCCCTTCTTTTCTATGCTATGCTTATTTTGTTATTGACTTCAACAAGGATTTTGGTTAGGCATTCGCAGAGTACTAACTGAAATTGAGAATATGGCAACATGGTTCCTTTCTAAGCATGATAATCATGTCATAATTGAACCTTCAAATTTGGCCATTTATAAGATCATTTATAAACATTTACGGCCAACCGATCTTCTCTTTTACCCTCTACCCGAGCATTACCCCATATTGATTTTGAGTGGGGTTTTTCTTTGTAATAAGTATATAGATACCAACTTCAATCCCGACTTTTAAGTGATCTAATTGATATACTTATTAATTCTTGCAACTTTCTAATTGAATGAATTAACTCAATGAAGTATAATCCAATTAAGTGATAACTCAGTCGATTAAAAATGAAAACAGTTGGCACCCGCAGTTTTTTGCTTTCTATTAAAGCTCTTCTTTGTAAGTTATTTAACCGCTTCGTAAGTAGAGACCAGGCTATGTTTGGTAAAAAGAAAAATAGGAAATAATAAGAGGTACATGACTTGAGAAAAAGGAAAATATAGCACTCTGCCCATAACACTCTACCTTTGATGTGTATCCCTTGTTTGGTTGGATAGAAAAGTGAAAGGAAGGAACAGATTTCATTTGTATAATAACAGCTCTATGACCAGAGGTTTTGTATCAAGATATGTGATAAATGAGCTATTACCATTCAATTTATATATTGAAATTTATCACAAATGAATTTATTATCATTCACAAATTAAATGATCACAACTCGCCACCTATTAGATATTAAAAATTTAGTAAATGAGTGGGGATACCAAACACTATCCCTTGCAAAATCCCAAATTAGTGAAATTGAAATAAAGAAGTTTATAGTGCTATAGCAATTGGTATAGTAAGCAAAATCATACGAAAAGGAAAAGTTGAATACGAAATAACCATAGTAGAGGCATCAGAGGGACAGCATGTGGTTGATATTATCCCTCCAGGTCCCGAGAACTTCTTGTTTTAGAGTTTGAATCCATCAAACTGGATCAACCATTTACGAGTAATGCTAATATGGGTGTATTTGGTAAGGGAATGCGAAAATAGTACTTTAAGATCCAATACGTGTACAAGGCCTTTTGCTCTTCTTGGCATCTCTTATTTTGGCACAAATCTTTTTGGTTCTGCCTAATTCTTTTTCGCCTAAAATATTCCAACCAAACAACTTCTCTCCTGAAATATTCCAATCATACAACCACTCTATCCATTACTCCCCCACTCCTCTCATTCCGTTTCTCCCTTCCTACTACACTACCACTAGGATTTCTTTCGTTTATGCCTTCGATTGGTAGGCCTTCCTTTTCCCAGTTTTGCCGCTTTAGCGCATCAGATCACACATCTGTGTTGATAGATATTCTGGGCACTAATAAAATACTAATGTTCTGTCCCTAATCAAAAGAAACAACGAGGTTTTGCAAGTTTTGTGAATGAAAAATATAGTTGCATATAAACTAGCAAATAACAATTGAATATTTCAACCAAAACTGATTTAGAAGTCTACACATCGAAACGTTGCTGAAAGTTCAAAATTTCGATAACATGATCTGAACAAAATTCCAAAAATGAAAAGAACAAGCTAATCTCTTTTCCACATTTAAGTGACGATCCAGAAATTGAAAACACACAATTGGATGAGACAAGTTTCACAACCTTCTACCCCTCCGACCTCCCTTTCTACGGGTGCTATCGGTAGGAATTGGAGTGACATCCTCTGGCAAATGCAATGACAAAGCATATTAGAAACGGCAACCACATTTGCCCCCAAGACTAACTAGGCTAATCACGTTTAATGGAAATAAGAGTTAACTTTCATCCGGAGAAAAGAGAATATAACTGGGAGTAGCATTATATGCAATTTGCTAGAATGGTGCTATGAAATGAAAATAGAGAAAAAGGCTTTACCTATGCGACCAATTCTCATGCCTGATCGAGCAAGGGCTCTGAGTGCTGACTGAGCTCCCGGACCAGGAGTCTTGGTCTTGTTCCCTCCAGTGGCCCGGAGCTTTATATGTAAAGCAGTTACACCAAGTTCCTGCAATAAACAATAAACAGGGTCATTAACTATACAGAATGAAAGTTGCGTTCTGAATAAAATGTGAAAGACCATTTCAAGTGAAAAGAAGTTTGCGAAACAGAAAAGAGGCCTATAAATCGTAATCTTAAAGCAAAAGTTGCAATTTGATGAGTTGAGACAGAAAAAACATGCACACCTTGCATCGTTGAGCAACATCTTGTGCTGCAAGCATAGCTGCGTATGGTGAGGACTCATCCCTATCAGCTTTCACCTTCATACCACCTGTTTAAGAACATTGGAAAGGTATCAATATGATTTAGATACATTACTGTCAGTCTGTCACTGAAACAAGTGATGCATTCACAGACGTAAGTTTTAAGTTCAACTAAACTACTTGTCAGGTGTGCCCCAATTCAATTCAATTTTGTTTAAAAAAAAAGTACATTACTATATATCAACAGTTAACCAAGCAATATCATACCAGTGACACGAACCAGTGTTTCCCTTCCAGACAAATCAGTCACATGCTGCATTAAAAGAGATTCAAATAAATAATTGATCAACAAATATGAAAAAACCATGGATATGATCATCGTACTTACGAGGAAGGTATCATTAAAGGAGGCGAAAATGTGAGCGACCCCAAAAACATTCTCTCCAGCTTGAACAGTTGGTCCAAGAGTAACATTATCTTCCTTGGGCTCCCTGGTTTTCCTTTTAGACTAAACAGAAAAACCCATGAAAATAATATCTTAAAGAAACTAAATTACATTCAGTATTTACTAAAATGGAATCATTAGCCATGCTTTTTCAATTTCTCAGCGAAACAAAAGAAAAGGGTATTGATTAATTGCAAATTTTGGACTGGTTTCTCTCTGCCAAACGGAATATAGCTACATTTATATTCAAAAGCTAGACCTACTCCATAACCAGATTACTAATTCATCATACAGACAAGAATACATTTTGACATTTAAGTAAGATTTTTCCCCTTTTCCCATACTGTGTTTGGTTTCCTAACATAATTCAGTAATGCAATATCATTTTTTTTTTTTCTGGTCTTTCATTTTCCATTCCTACATTTTCTTGGGAACCAATCAGTATCAATCTGCCATTAAAGGATGATAATTCGGAAAGAGAATGCTATGGAGACGCTTACCATGGCTAAACGAAGATTGCGGAGCGCGAACCAAACTCGGGATTTTGCAGAATCTCAAATCTCAACCTTCGCAAGAAAACTAGCTCCCTCATGATGTATATTTCACCGTCACAATATATGGTTAGGGTTTCAGAAACGTAGACGAAAAGACAACGATGCCCTTTCTTTTTCTTCTTAAATTTAGAATCTAAAAGTCCACATACCGTACTTTGATCCTTGTACAGGTGCTCTTTGTTGTTACTAAAATTACCGACGTGAAATTCAGTAATTTGTGTTGTATTTAATTTTATTTTTGATATACATTCTACAGTTGAATTGATTATTGATAGCATCGCATTGAAGTGTACATTCTCTGCACTCCTTAAATTTCAAGATAGTTTCAAAAATTATATCGAATATGTTTATTCCAATTTCCAAGTGACATTTAACTGTTATTTATAATATGAAATCAGATTTGGAAAATATTAATTCAAATAATTGAGAATGTAAATGTATATAACTGAGCTTTATAGTTAAGCCGTTAACATCGTTTAGTTAGATTGTTTCAGTCACAAGTAACCACTGAAGCCGCTCTTGAATGGGTAGTCTTAGCGTATTCTTCAAATTTCAAACAATGTACCAAGAGCATGAACAGAGAGAAAATGAATAAAACAAGAAGTAAACAACATCAATATCATTATTGACGCATTGCCTGATTCCATAATGGTGCCAATAAAAATCGATTAAATAGAGTGAGAAGAAACAGAAATCATGGACAAATATTCACTGAAACTACGATCTATGAATCTATATCGTAGAAGTAGAACTCAACCAGGGAAAGGTCAAATAGCATCGATCTTGGGCGCCATAATCTCAAGAAGACCCTTGGGATTGTCCACATGAACCCAGTGACCCGACTTTGGAAGAAGATGAGCTGTAACATTCCCCTCGGAGGGACCTCTTTCTAGAGTGGCAAGGCTTTCGAGCCGCTGAATTGTAGCTGGGTCCCAACGATCACTTTCCTCCGCACGCACAATATCAATCTCCATACCTTTTGGAGGGTGCTCCAACAGAGGCCAATAAGACTTCTCCCTACAATATTTGTCATTACTCGTTTTACCATATGCTATGTGGAAACGAATGAAACTTCCACTTCATCTATCTATCTATCTGTTTATTATTTAAAGAAATGATCTCAAAACTACAAGGGGTACCTGTAAGACTTCAACATCTCAGCTGCACCATCAAGATTAAATGCCCAGGTCATGTGATCTCCAGATTTCTTGAGGTTGCTGCCTATCCATTCTGATAATGACTTTGAGAACCCAAGTCCAAGCAGATGATTTACAAGCCACCTGAAGCAAGGAAAAAAATTATTGCAGAAGATATATCATGAATGAAACCAATTTAAAGTCGAAATAAAACAACTGAGATGAAATGCTTCCCTTGTATTGAATAGCGTAATTGTACAAATACACTGATACTACTTTGAATGAAGTAAAGTAACCCTAGCCATCCTCAAACTGGTGGTCAAATAAAAGTCACTAATAAGACTTTGGTAATATGATTAGGCATGTCAGAGCCAAAAAAAAAAAAATGATTAGGCATTTATGTGGCGATAAACCAAAGCAATTACATGTTGCGCTTCCCCAAACTGAATATGCATTCAGCAAAACATCGAATTGGTCTGATAACAAGGTCCCTTTTGAGGTTGTGCATATAAAGCTCCTTGGTTATTCACTAAGCGCGTACTGAAGAGGTGGAGAGCATTTAAGCAACTAATCAAAAGTACAAGGTTGGAGCATATCAGCACAAGCAAGTCAAGGTATTTTTCCGAGGGTAATTTGGCGACAGTTGGTTTGTGCAAGGGAAGATTTCTGGCCGGATAAGTTAAAAATAGGAAGATTGGACCATTGTGGATCATAAAAAATATATATGTATATATATATATATATATATATGAAAATGCCTATGTCATTGGTTTACCTTCTGACATTGATTTACCTTCTGATATAGGTATTTCTACAAGCTTAAATGTAGCAAACATATCTAATTGCTAGCCACCAGCTGACTTCTACTTTTCTCAAAAGACGAAGGGAGTGTTAAAGGAATCTCGCGGATTAGTATTATTTGATTAGGAGTCATGTCTATAGTTCCGCATCTGACTTTTTGTTTCTTATTTATTATTACTTTTTCTGCTTTTTTCCCAGGACCTATTTAAGGCCCTTATACATCGAGTTTTATTTCATATATTGTCAATAACAGTCAGAAGTATTTCTCAGATTTCTGACATTTTCTAACTCCTAGTAAAGAGTCTAAAGCTACTATTTTCTCCGCTACATCAAATTGGAACTATCCTATATCACAAGTGGCTACAGCATTAATAACATACTCTCAGAATATAGTGCTCAGTATTTACTCTGACAGCAAATTGGATATTGTCACCAACTCCATGAACTCTTGTGAAGTTAATATCTTTACTCTCCTTTTGCAAAACAAATTCAATATATTATCCGAACTACTTAGTATCAATCTACTGACAACATAAAAACTAGTACTCAAGTTCTTAATTAACTTCTTTACAACCTGTCAGATAAGAAAATAAACAAGAGTCCTGACAAAGTTCTAGTATGGGTTATGAAAATTAAATTTATAGCCAAAAAAATAAACAAATGCAACCAGAATGGATGCAAATAACATAGTACCAGGAGAAAGAGTTTACTTTCGTGAAGGAACTGTCGGGGGTACACTCCGCAAGGTCCGCAAAACATTTTCAACTTCTTCTTCATCTTCAGGCTCCTTTACTCCTAGAAAGGAATCTAGTACCCAAAGCTGTTCTGCGTCGGGATATAAGAAAAAGATCAGAAGTTTTTTCTTCGGTACAGTAAGCAGAATATTGTCCAATCCAATCACCATATAATGAAACTTAAATTCAATTCATGCCCATCAAGAAAGGACCAACCATTCAAGCTATTACCACTAGAATCACAATTGCACACATGAACTTTCGAGTTTTGATTCATCTAAAACGGTCAAATATTAATTTCAGTTGCTCATCAAGCTTTAAAGTTGGGTAACTAATATATCAAACAACGAAATCCTAACACAAACTTATAAAACAATAATAATAAAAAGAAAAAAAAAAAACAAAGACTTGAGGCATAGGCATAGAAAAGACCTGTTTAGGCAACAGAGCAGATTCGCCATAGTCGCCACGGGCACAGCTCTCTACATATTGAAGAGCAACCTTACCACCCATAGAATGGCCTATAACAACATCCGGCCATGCCCAACCTTGAGACTCAACTAAATTAGCCAAGTCCTTAGCTGCATTAGTCAAGTCATGAGGTGGGTCAAAACCTTCAATCTCAGCCGATCTCCCATGGTTCCTTAAATCCACAAGCACTGCTCTCCAAGCTTCAGAAAAACCACACCAAACCCCAAAAAAAAAAAAAAAAAAAAGTCTTCAATTGATTACGCAAAATCCAAAACTGAGTTTCAATTTGTGGCATTTCTCGAATAAAGTCCAAGAAAGTGATATACCAGATGGATTGGGGATCGTGGAGAGGAGATTCCGAGAGAAAGATCTCCAATTTCGGGCAGACCCCAAAAGGCCATGGACTATCAGAGCAGTATGGTCGTAGGGTCGCTCAGTTGAGACTCGGATCTCATCGAATGCTAGGGTTCCAAAGGATCGTCTTCTTCCTGGTGGTGAGTTCAGGAAACGAGTCAGGAGCGGGTTGAAGATTCCCGATTTCTTCCTCAAGAGACTCGCTGCCATTGCTACTTTCGGAGTTTGAGTCTCCGATTCGATTGGAATTTTATTCTGGTTCCAAACGGAGCCTAAACATTATAAGAGGAGAAATATATCTAATTAAAAGAAAAAAAAGAAGTGGTAAAACTAAAAAGAACATGGCTGTGGAGTCTGGATGATACCTAAATCAACGAACTTTTTAAGGCTCTGTTTGGAGGGGGTCAGTTTCCAATTGATTCAAAGAATATTAAAAAAAAAAAGTTCGATATGACTTTTTAGTCTTCATTTGACTATGTTCAAATAATTTGGAGAAAAAATTCAAAGAATAACATTGAAAATTAAATTGTCAAAATTTGACCAAATGGGATGGTACATAGGCTGACACTGACATATCAAGAAAAAGAAAGCACACAATGCTACAACATGACCAATTGGTCGTACCATTCTAATGATTTTTGGCTTTTAAGTACGATATGACTAAGAAGAGGATTATATTGTGCTTAGCACGATAGGTCACATTTGATACGATTAAAAAAATCGTATTTTTTCTATAATTATTTCATATGTAAATCTATTCTCTCAAAAAAACAAACTACTTTTATCATCCTCTTTTTTTTTTTAATAATTATCTTTTTTTTTTCTCTGTTAACAGTAGAGAACAACATATTGTTCTTTGATTTTGTTACTCGCAAAAGTAGTGATTTTAATCAGTTTATGAAACCTAGAAAGAACATGAGTTGGATAATAAAATTAGGAAACCATTTCTTTCTTACGAGAGGCTGTTTGGACTTCCTGAGAACTAACTCTATTTGGCTAAATATTCTCATCGAAGAAGGTTGTGTATACATTGTAGTTAACCCTTTTGAGAAGAGAAACAAAGAAAATGGTCAAGTCTACAATGTTGAAACCCCAGAGGAAGTTGACCAGGACATCGTGAACCTTAACCCGAACATGATCATCACTTGTTCTAGGCTCCTTACGAGATGAAGAATGAAATTCTCATTGCTGCTATGTCCCAAAATTTCATTTACGAAAAGGTCTGAAGCTTAATCGAAGAATACTCGAGGATTTGAGTCTTCATCTAGTTTATAATTTCATGTTTTTAGAGTCGACAAGTTTATCTCTCGTTTAGTAATGTTAGAAGGTATGTTATGATGGATTTTTTCCTACAATGTTTGGTGTCTTCATGTTTAGTAGTCTTCGTATTTAATGATCTTATGTACCATAATAAAGAGGGCGTTCGATGCCTTCATGTTTAGTAATCTTCATGTTTAAATTACATTAATTTATCATACGAACCTAAACTCTAAACTTAAGCAACTACTCTCTTTATTATGGTACATAAGATCATTAAACACAAAGACTACTAAACATAAAGAATACCCTAAAAAATTTTCAGTTGATTTTAATCATTTATTACGGTCAATTTGTGCAGTCGAATCTTTGGTATCAAGCTCTATGTTTAATTTAGTAACAGACTTGTTGATTCTTAGACAATGTTGTGTTAGTGATGGGCCAAGAAAAGCTCTCAGCTTAATTGAGGTTATTTGGAGGCCGCCTTTACAGACAACTAAAGGTTAATACTGATAATTCAGCTTTTTGTGCTTCAAGTCTTTCTGGTTGCTTTAGTATTTTCCTACTCATAGAGATTTTGTAAGAAGATGTTTCTCTGTTTCCTTAGGAATAGAATATACTTTTGAGGCAGAGTTAGTGGCTACTATATATGCTATTGAATTTGTTTTGAAATATAGTTAGAAGTGTGTTTAGTTTGTGAGTGATTCTATATATGTTGTTTCAATTCTAATGGCTTGTTCTTGTAAGGTTTCTATTCATTTAAGATCTACTTAGTCCAAAATAATGAGGTCCATCACCAACATGGACTTTATGGTTGTGCATATTTATCAAGAGGGTAATTGAATAGTAGATATTTTAGCCTCTCGAGTGTTCTTCTTTATTTATCTTATTTAGTGGTGGTCAACTCTATCATTTATTTCTTCATTTGTTTACGATGATTGTATTACAATACCTAGTTATAGATTTTGTTGATGTTACTTAGTTTTCTCTTTGAGAGGTCGGGTTAATGCCCCCATTTGACTAATTTGTACTTCTCTTTCTTCCTTTTTTTTAATAAATTTTCCCTCCTTCCATCGAGGTTTATTTAAAAAAAAAAACCCTAAAATAAAACAATTATAACACACATCCTGGTATTACTAAACGACAAACAGACACTAGTTGACTTTAAAAAAATGAAATTACAAACTAGGTGAAGACTCAAATCCGCAAGTACTATTCGATCGAACTTCAAACCTCTTCATAAATGAAATTTTGGGACATAGCAACAATGAGAATCTCATTCTTCGTCTAAGTAGGAAGACACCTAGAACAAGTGATGATTGGTTCAGGCTCATGATCACCTAGTCAACTTCTTCTTCTAGGTTTCAACATTGTGGACTTTGACCTTTTTCTATATTTTTTTTCTCAAGAGGGTTAACTACAATGTATACACAATCTTCTTCGATAAGAACGTTTAACTAAGCAGAATTGTTCTCAGGAAGTCCAAATAACTCCCATAGGACAGAAATGATTTCCGAATTTTATTCTCCAAGTCATGTATTTTTAGGCTTCATAAACTAATTAAAATTATTACCTCTGCGAATAGCAGAAATAAGGAACAATGTGTTGATCTCCATTATTAACAGAGAAAAAAAATAAGGTAATTATAAAAAGAGAAAGATAGAAGGTGTTTGTTTTTTTTTTTCCAAGAGAGAATAACATATTTTATAGAGGAGTATCATGACTCTCCCTCCACTCCCAACACAAATACATTGCATATTAAAGAGATTTAAGATAGTAATGATTGAAGCAAATGGCTTTATTTAAGTTTTTTTTTATCTCTCGTGGAGTTAAACTTTAGAGGAAAAATAATTGAAAATCCTATTTGATGAAAAAGTAACTTTAATATCCAAAGAAAAGCATACAAAGACAAGTCAAATTGAAATTGGACCGAAAGTTTATTACCTATAGTATAATTTTCCTAATAATAAATAAAAAAAAATCAGGTTAAATATTTGATTTGGCCCAGAAATTTGTAAGAACTTCACATAATGACATGTGCACACTAACACATCCTTTCCATGATCAAAAGCCCGATAGCCCTAAAGCTTTCAATCGAATTCAAATCTATAAAGAAATTTCATTTCCCTGATTAAGAAATGTCCCCAAAATTTTAACATGGTAGAATTAACATGTAGTATATATAAATCAAAATTATAGAAAGGGATGAGATAACAAAAAAAAAAGCTAAAAATAGAATTTCGTTTTATAACTTATTGATTTTATCCAACATGGTCTTGTAAACTCCTTTGAACTGAACCTAGCTCATAATTCGATACATGTGACCAAACCAAATAAAGCTACTACTTCCAAACAAACTCAAAAATATTTATTATGAAGAATTTTACACCAAAAGGCAAAAAAGGGTTTCATTTTGGGCATTTGTGCTGCTGCTTCCAAACAAACCCTTTTATGATATTTTATGCATTTAATTGTGTGGTCTCAAATTCATGATGGTCAGTTTTAAGATGAACAAGTCAATAGTTATACTAACATTACATTATTCAACGGTTTTGGCCAATATTCTTATTTTGCGCCACGATCTTAACTAAGGGTATTTTATTATTAATATCATCAAAGATTTCATTGTCAGTAAATACAAGGAAATTGTCATTCATCCTCTTTCAAATACTAAAAATTTGTCGTTAATCTACCTGAGAAATGAGGCTTAGAAATTTTGTTCATAGGGCTTAAACTCTAAACAAAGAAAAATAAAATTTATATTTAATAACTATTAAATAATTTTATTATCCCCCTCGATTTTCATGCTAGAAAACTTTGTATAATAACTTTGTTATCAAGCCAAAAGAAATTTCTTTCTCATTCTCAATACAACAAATATTATCATTCATCTCGATTATACATTCGATTACGAGGGGCACTCAATAAAACATTATCTCGCTTTTTAAAGAATTATTAATCCCCTCTGGAGAAAACTAGCCACATGTATGCCCTCTCGCCCAGGGGCGAAGCTGGCTCACTAGTAGGAGGCTGAAGCCCCAGTTCAATTTTTTATTTTTATTTTTATATATTCATTAAATTTGTAAATATTTTTAATATAATTTTTAAAAAAGTTTGAAAAAAATAATTAAGCCCTCTAAAATATTTTTAAAATACAATAAAACCTTATAAGGCCACAATTAAAAGTTTATTGCATTAGTTAATAAAAAAAAATGTCCAAATCTATTTCAAAATTAATATAGCCCATTATTTCATTTTAAATGATTTTAAATAAATTCAGTAAAGAAAACATATATTTTTCAAATTTGCTTCTTTGTATGGCATGCTTATATTCATATTAATATATTTTCAACTTTTAACAAGAAAATATTAATTCATTTTACTGAATATTATTCAAAGAATTTTTTTACTATAGAACTTATAGAACTGAATGATTAACTTGAAAGATATATAATTGATATGTGTTCCATTGAAAAATTTAATGGTTTAAAAATATTTGTAATTTTGCACAAAAAATGGCTCAGACAAGAAGGCACAATGTTTAGCTTCTCATTTATCGACTCGTGATATTCACATTAATATTACCAGTTGTTATTGTTAATATGGAGATGGTATTCTATTCTATGAATTTTTTTTAAGAATCGGCTTCCTAATAGAATATGTGATTAATGAATGAATGATAATTTACTTATTTATATTAAAATATATCTTTAATGATATTGATAATGAACTCATTGTATTTTAAGAAATAAAAATATGTCAAGTACAATTGAAATATATTATTATTTTCAATTATTTTATAAAGTATAATTACAGTTTAGCCCCCTGAAGAGAATTCTTGGTTCTATCCCCGGTTGATATTATGTATTAATCCTTATTTATGGGTATCTCCTAGACCGAGGATTATTGTCTTGCGGTAGTACATTACTTTAATTTGAAGTTTAAATTCCACAAAGAATAAATTAAATTATCGTGTGCAATAAAGTAGTTGAAACATTATACATATAAGTGAATTAAATAGTGGTTGAAGGATTATATACACAAGTGTATTAATTAAAGTTATTGAACCAGTACCATACGTATTTAAGTGTAAACTAGTACTATTAAATTCCAATTCTCTCCCCAAATTGTGCCAAAAGTACCAAATAATCTAACTTTCACAAATTCTAAGAATCCACCAAGAGTTTGGTACATTAAAAAGATATATATATATATATATATATATATATATATATATATAAGTTTAATCTGGCTACCTTGAATAGATACTAAAGAGTAACAAAAGTTTACGTTATATTTTTTATTAAATAATATAAATAACAAAGTTAGATACTCTTAGTAACTAGAATGGATGCACTATGTACTATGAACCTCAATTTCTATTGTTTTCTATTACCTTTTAATTTTTAAAGGTAAAAAATAAAGAAATTTGTATTAATTGTATTGTTGGGGTATAAGGGAGTGTTGTGTCTATAAAATCTAGTCCCATTTCTCTAGAAAATAAAATCTATTATCATCTTTTTTAAGAAAAACAAACACTGTCTATCTTTCTTTCTTTATAATTATCTATTTTATTTTTTCTCTATTAACAGTGTAGAATAACACTTTGTTTCTTAATTTTGTTCTTCACAAACAAATAAAAACTCAATTGAAAAAAAAAATTACGATTGACTGCATGCTGACATGATATATACAACTTTTGATAGCAAATGTTATTAAAAGAACAAGCTAACAAGTTTTGAAAGCCGTACTCACTAATGTTTTAAAATCTATACTCCCTCTAAAATATGATCGTCTCAGTATGAGTTAAGGTTCTAGGCAAAACTTGAAATGGGGCCATGTAATTTTTTTTTAATCTGAGTTGATGGAGTACTATAGGCTCTTGCTTTCAAAAAACAAACAAAATAGTGAGTGCTATACGAGTTGGCTCACTTTAGCTTTTTTTTTTTTTTTAGAAAATAATAATTTAGGTCTTTCACTAGTTAAAATTAGACTTTTTCATGTCTTTTTTCTACTAGTAGACCTTGGTTCTCAGGGGACCCTAGGCGATGGCTCTAGTTACCTAGCTTTGGAGCCGACTCTGCTCTAAAACCAGATAAATAAAAAAAACTAAAGCAAGGAGATCGCATTTTTACCAAGTTTGGCTTAACTACTATTTGAAGAAAAACTTTAACTACACGACTGAAAAAAACGATTATTATATGTGTAATTAGTTAAAAATATTAGAAATATAAACATAAAATTTATGAAAAAATAAATAATATGTTATGTTTTTTTCCTATTGATAAAAATTCAAAAATAATTAAATAAGATAAAAGTATATGAGTTGAATTGTTGATAAAGAAAAAGTTTCAAACAAAAATCTTGAGAAAATTATTTAGAATTATATTGAAATTTAAAAGTATGAAAAAAAGAGTAAAAAATGTGTATTTATAAATAATCAAAAAATTCGTATTCAAATTTATTTGAAAACTTTTAAAAAAATAATGAAAAAAATATTTTTTGGGGGGCTGGACCATCCCGGCCCATGCGGCTAGATTGGCGTGTAGAGTTAGGCCAACTCAACAGGCCTAGATATATAAGCTTAGCTCGGGGTAATCTCTAGAATTGGGTTGAGCCCAGGCCCGTTCCAATGTAGGCCAAGCTGGGCCAACTCGCCGGTCACAATGATGGGCTATTAGCAGGCCCGCTTGACTTGGTCTGTTTTGCAACCCCCAGTCGCATGTACCTCAATTACTATTGTTTTCTATTTCTTTTTAATTTTAAAAAGTGAAAAATAAAGAAACTTGCATTCAGTGTGTTGTTGGGGTACAATATAGCGTCGTATCTATAAAATCTATTCTTATCTTTCTTAAGAAAAACAAACACTTTCATCATTCTTTCTTTATAATTATCTTTTTTCTTTTTTCTCTATTAACAATGGAGAATAACACCTTGTTTCTTATTTTTTTTTTCTTCACAAACTAAATAATTTTAATTAACACCTTGTTTCTTATTTTTTTCTTCACAAACCAAATAATTTTAATTAGTTTGATGATTCCCAAAATAACAAGAAGTGGAGAGTAAAATTCAGACACCAATTTCTTCCTTTGAAGGCTATTTGGACTTCTTGAGAACCAATTCTGCTTAGTTAAATGTTCTCATTAAAAGATGTTATAGTTAACCCTATTGAGAAGAGAAATAGGAAAAGAGGTCAACTCCAAAATGTTGAAATTCCGGAGGAAATCGACCAGGTGATAATGGGCCTGAGCCCAGTTATCACTTGATCTAGGCTCCTTCCTACTAAGATGAAGAACGAGATTCTTATTGCTGCTATATCTCGAAATTTCATTTACGAAGAGGTCTGAAGTTGGATCTAAAGTACTTGGGGGTTCATTTACTTTTTAATTTCACATTTTTAGAGCTAACTAGTGCCTGTATGTTGTATAGAGAAGTCAAGAGATGTGTTTCTTTTCTTGGGTTGTTTGGCATTTTATAATAAAATAATATTTAACTGGGCTTAATATTGTTAAGTGCACGCATTTACTCATCAAAATTGTTTTGTACGACTGTCCAGTGTTAGCACTACTAAGTGTTAAAGTATCAAATTCTTGTTATCAAAAATGCCTATTATGAAGCATGAGTACAAAAAGTCTTTTGACGTTATAGTTTAGAGAACCAAGTCCAAATTAAAAAACGCTTTATTTTTTTAATTTCTTTTTGTTTCACACTATTTTTTTTTGTTAATATTACTTGGGGTCCTTAAGCTTTATCTGATCTATTACTTAGGTCCATATTATTTTATTTGTATCTTTTAACTCCTTAACTTCATTCTTTTGTTTTACTTAGATCCTTTCCATGAATTTCGTCAAAATAAATCGTTAAAACTCACATGACCAACACATATTCATCTTATTCACTACAGAAGACCATTTTTGAAGATCAAACTCCATTTTAAACAATAATATCAAGAAATATTCATCATTCCAGTTTAAGATATTGTAACTAAGGTTGGTTTATGCCAAGATTATAGATTGAAAAGGCAAAATCCTTAAAAAGTTGGCTTATGACCATCATCAGCCAAGTATATGAAATCTAAAAAATCAAAGGATCATATAATAAGTGGCAAATTTCTTAAATAACCATTAATGAACAAAATGTAAAACGAAAAAAAAGGGATTTTATTTCTTTTGAAAAAAAATAATTACCGAAGCTTTATAAAATTTATAAGGAAATTAACTTGTTCCAAGGGTTTTTTTTTGTTAATTTGATTAGAGAGAAATTAATTAAGTGTCCGAATACTTTATTAATTATAAGTAAAATCGTGATAGAAATAGAGAAAATAATGTAGAAAATTAGTGCAATATAATTCTATATATCAAAAAATTATTGTATTTTTGAAACCTCAACTACCAAGTAAATATGTGTGGTTGATATGACCATCGTTACCACTACCAGCGACAAAGCTAGCACATAAGTTCAGCCCCCCTCAATTTTTTGAATTTTAAATAAATTTATAGAAAAACGTTAATAAGCCTCCTATAAAAGCTTGAACAAAAAACTATTAAGCCCTTATAAAAAATTTAAAAATACAATAAAGGCCCACAAATTCATAGTCAAAATTTTGTTACATTAGTTAATAAGAAAAAGCTAAGCCCACCTGAAAATGATGACCCATTATTTAAATTGATTTTAAATAATTTAATAATGAAATTTATGTATAAAAAATAAAATAAAATAAATAAAGATCTGAAAATATTTGTCAAATACGCTGAAATCATTCTCATCCTCTTTTTATCTAAAGTAGGTGGACCACCCACCAGAGCCACCACCAATTCATCATCTTTTCGTATAGGACCTTTATTTTTCTACCAAGTAAAAGTACAAGACACTAGGACACCCATGACCAGTGGACCACTATTTTTCAACTTTCTCCCCTTAATTTTTAAGTAAGTCTACTTATTCCTCTATTTAATTTATAATTTTATTTCTATTTAGAATAAAATATTTTACAATTTTATTTCTATTTCCATTATTACTTGGTTGACTTCCTCCGAAGTTTCAACATTGTGGACCTCCTCTTTGCTTATTTCTCTTCTCAAGAGTGTTAACTACAATGTCTGCACATTTTTCTTTAATGAGAATATTAACCAAGCAGAGTTGATTCTCAGGAAGTCCAAGTAGCCTCTCAAAGGAAGGAACTGACATCCGAATTTTACTATCCACTTCTTGTAATTTTGGGGATCATCAAACTGATTAAAATTATCGGATTTGTAAAGAACAAAATTAAGAAACAAGGTATTGTTCTCCATTGTTAATAGAGAAAGAAGAAAAAAAGATAATTATAAAGAAAGGAGGATAGAAAATGTTTATTTTTCTTAAGAGAGACGAGAGCAGATTTTGTATTTCTAAGAGATGAGAATAGCTTTTATAGACATGACGCTCCCTTGTACCCCCAACAACACACTAAATGCATGTTTCTTTATTTTTCAGTTTTAAAATTATAAAGAAATAGGAAACAATAGTAATTGAGGTATATGTGACTATGTGAGGTAAGTAGATTGAGGTAGATGTGAGATAAGCAGATTGAAGCAGAAGTGAGGTAATAGAAAACTCAGTTAAGATATAATAATTGAGGTAGATATGAGGTAACATATTTAGAATATAATAATGGAGGTAGATAGATAGCTTTGTTTAAGTCGTGGAGTTCAAGCATTCTTCCATATGGAATTTAGGCCAAACTTTGTAAAAATATGGTCCTATTACTTCAGTTTTTCTATTTATACAGTTTTAAAGTGAGTACAGATTTTTTTTTAAAAAAATTGGTGAGTATGGCTTTCAAAAGTTGTTAGCTTATTCTTTTAATAACCTTTGATATCAAAAGCTGTATACAGAGCTAGCATGGAAGTTCAGCTACCCTTATTTTTTTAATTTTTATTAAATTTATAAAAAATGTTAATAAGACTTCTATAAATGCTTGAATAAAAAACTATTAAGCCCTCCTCAAAAATTTAAAAATACAATAAAGCTCCATACATCCATAATCAAAATTTTGTTGCATTAGTTAATAAAAAAGGCCAAGCCTACTTGAGAATTATGACCCATTATTTGAATTGATTTTAAATAATTTACTAATGAAACTGAAAAATTAACACTTGCATAAATTATCATGTGCAATAAAGTAGTTCAAACATTATACATATAAGTGTATTAAAAAGAGTGGTTGAAGGATTATATATAGAAATGTATTAAATAAAGTTTTTGAACTATTATTATATGTACTTGAGTGTAAACTAGTACTATTAAAGTCCAATTCTCTCCCCAAATTGTGCCAAAAATACCAAATAATCTAACTTTCACAAATTCTAAGGATCTACCAAGAGCTTGATACATTAAAAAGATACTTATATATAAATAAGTTTAATCTAGAATAGATGTACCATGTACTATATACATCAACTACTATTGCTTTCTATTATTTTTTAATTTTTAAAAGTGAAAAATAAGGAAACTTATATTCAGTGTATTGTTAGGGTACCATGTACTATATACATCAACTACTATTGTTTTCTATTATTTTTTAATTTTTAAAAGTGAAAAATAAGGAAACTTATATTCAATGTATTGTTAGGGTATAAGGGAGTGTTGTGTCTATAAAATCTGTTTCCATCTCTCTAAAAAACAAAATATATTATCATCTCTTTTAAGAAAAACAAACACTTTTTATCTTTCTTTCTTTATAATTATCTATTTTATTTTTTTCTCTATTAACAATGTAGAACATCACCTTGTTTCTTAATTTCGTTCATCACAAACAAATAAAACTAGATTGAAAGAAAATCAAGGGTGGCTGGATGCTGAAATGATATATACAACTTTTGACAGCAAAGGTTATTAAAAGAATAAGCTAACAAGTTTTGAAAGTTTTGAAAGCCGTACTCATCAATGTTTAAAATCTGTACTTACTCTAAAACAAGGTCGTCTCAAGAGTTAAGGTTCTAGGCAAAATTTAACGAGGTCTTGTGATTTTTTTTTTTTTAAATCTGAGTGGATGGAGTATTGTAGACTCCTTTTAAAAAACAAACAAAATGGTTAATGCTATACGAGTTGGCTCACTTTAGTTTAGCCTCTTTTTTATAAAAAATAATAATAATTTAGGCATTTCATTTGTCAAAATTAGGCTTTTTCATATCTTTTTTCTACTACTAGGCCTTGGTTCTCAGGAGGTCCTAAGCGATGACCCTGGTTACCTAGCTTTGGAGCCGACCCTGCTCTAAAATCATATAAATAAAAAAAAAACTAAAGCAATGGGACTGTGTTTTTACAAAGTTTGGCCTAAATTTCTTATGAAGGAAAACTTTAACTACACAACTTAAAAGAAAGATTATTATATGTATAATTTGTTAAAAATATTATAAATTTAAAAATAAATTTTCTAAAAAAAATAAATAATATGTTATATATTTTTTATATTTATAAAAATTTAACAATAATTAAATAAGCTAAAAATATACAAGTTGAACAGTTGATAAAGAAAAAGTTTCAAACAAAAACCGTAAGAAAACTATTTAGAATTAGATTAAAATTGGAAAGTGTGAAAAAAAAAGTAAGGGATCGTATATTTATAATAAGTATTGGAACAAATTTATATTCAAATTTATTTAAAAACTTAAAAAAATTAAAAAATATTTTTAAGGAGCCGGGCTGGTCCAATCTATTTGGGCTAGATTGGCATGCTGAGCTAGGCCAATCCAATAAACCTAGATATATAGGTTTAGCCTGACCCACCATCTAGGATCGGGTCGAGCCCGAGCTTGTTCTAATGTAGGCCAAGGTAGGTCGGCCCGATAATCACACTTGTTCTAATGTAGGCCAAGGTAGGTCGGCTCGATAATCACAATGACGAGCTATTGGCAGACCCGTTTGGCCTAGTCTACTTTGCCACGTCTAGTCACATGTACCTTAATTACTATTATTTTTTATTTATTTTTAATTTTTAAAAGTGAAAATAAAGAAACTTGCATTCAGGTTGTTGTTGTGGGGTACAATGCAGCGCCGTGTCTATAAAATCTATTCTCATCTATCTTAAGAAAAACAAACACTTTCTATCATTCTTTCTTTATAATTGTCTTTTTTCTTTTTTTTTTTCTCTATTAACAATGGAGAATAACACCTTGTTTCTTAATTGTGTTCTCACAAACCCAATAATTTTAGTCAGTTTGATGATTCCCAAAATAATAAGAAATGGAGAGTAAAATTTGGACGCCAATTACTTCCTTTTAAGGCTGGTTGGACTTCCTGAGAAACAACTCTGCTTGGTTAAATGCTCTCATCAAAGAAAGATGTGTATATATTGTAGTTAACTTTATTGGGAAGAGAAATAGAAAAAGAGGTCAAGTCCAAAATGTTGAAATCCCAAAGAAAGTAGACCAGGTGATAATGGGCCTGAACCCCGTTATCACTTGGAGGTTAGTTTTTTATTCTTATGCTAATGGAAGAATCAAAAAATGTAAAACAGAAAAAAAAAAAAAAAAAAGCTGCTAAGCAGTTTCAAAAGTCATAATAGAATCTAGAATGTATGTGAATTGATCTGAATATAAAAGCTATATCTATTGTATATCTATCATAATATAGTAAAAATGGATGTACTATAGGATTCGTATTTTGTTCCAGCTGCTTAATACATTTGTTTATTATTTTTTTTTAAAATTTTAGTCTTTATACATTTCAAGGTACTAGCCATAGGTAGTAATTATATTTGTCAGATGTTTTATTGTTTTTATATTTATTTTTGTTTCACACCATTTTTTTAGTTAATATTACTAGGTCCTTAACCTTTATTTGACTGCATTATTTTATTTGTATCTTTTAACTCCTTAACCTTATTTTTTTTTGTTTTACTTAGATCCTTTCCATCATTCCATCAAAATAGATCATTAAAACTCTCATAGCCAATACATATTAATCTTATTCACTACAGAAGACCATTTTTGAGGATCAACCTCCATTTCAAACAATAATGTCAAGAAATATTCATCATTCCAGTTCAAGATATTGTAACTAAGATTGTTTTATGCCAAGATTATAGAATGTTATGCAAAATCCTTAAAAAGTTGGTTTATGACCATCATTAGCCAAGTATATGAAATCTAAAAAAAAAAAATCAAAGGATCATATAATAAGTGGCAAATTTCTTAAATAACCATTAATGAACAAAATATAAAACGGAAAAAAGGAATTTTATTTCTTTTGAAAAAAAAAGTAATTACCGAAGTTTTATAAAAGTTATAAGGAAATCCCCTTGTTCCGGGTTTTTTTATAATTAATTTGATTAGAGAGAAATTAATTAAACATACAAATACTTTATTAATGATAAGTACAATAGTGGTAGATTGAGAAAATGATGTAAAAAATTGTTGCGAAATAATTTTACATGTTCGAAAATTATTGTATTTTTGACAGCTCAATTTGTAAGTAAATAAATGTAGGTGGCTTTAACGATTATCACTACCAATGTTGGAGCCGGCACACAAGTTCAGCCCTGCTTAATTTTTTTAATTTTCATTAAATTTATAAAAAAATGTTAAATAAGCCCGCTATAAAAGCTTGAACAAAAAACTACTAAGCACTTATAAAAAACTTAAAAATACAATAAAGGCTCACAAGTTCACAATCAAAGTTTTGTTGCATTAGATAATAAGAAAAGGTAAAGCACACCCGAGAATGACGACCCATTATTTAAATTGATTTTAAATAATTTAATAATGAAACATATGTATAAAAACTAAAATAAAACAAATAAAGGTCTATAAAAACTTGTCAAACATGCCGAAATTATTCTCATCTTCTTTTCATCTAAAGTAGGTGGATCATCCACCAGGGCCACCACTATTTCATCATCTTTTCGCGTAGGACCTCTATTTTTCTACCAAGTATAAGTGCAAGACACCAGGAGGCTCATGACCAGTAGACCACAATTTTTCAACTTCCTCCCCTTAATTTTTAAGTAAGTCTACTTATTCTTCTATTTCATTTATAATTTTATTTCTATTTAGACTTTAATATTTTACAATTTTATTTTTATTTCCATTATCACTAGGTTGACTTCCTATTGTGGACATAATCTCATTCTCTATTTCTCTTATCAAGAGAGTTAACTATAATGTCTATACATTTTTCTTTAATGAGAAGATTTAACTAAGCAGATTTTATTCTCAGGAAGTCCAAATAGCCTCTCAAAGGAAGGAATTGGCGTTCGAACTTTAATCTCCACTTCTTGTTATTTTGGGGATCTTCAAACTGATTAAAATTATCGGGTTTGTAAAGAACAAAATTAAGAAACGAGATATTGTTTTCCATTGTTAATAGAGAAAAAGGAAAAAAGGGATAATTATAAAAAAATGAGGATAGAAAGTATTTGTTTTTCTTAAGAGAGATGGGAATAAATTTTATAGACACGACGCTCCCTTGCACCCCCCACCAGCACATTAAATGCATCTATCTTTAATTTTCAGTTTTAAAAGTTAGAAAGAAATAGGAAACAAGAGTAATTGAGGTACATGTGACTATGTGAGGTAAGCAGATTGAGGAGGTAATAAAAAATTAAGCTAAGATATAATAATTGAGGTAGATAGATGGCTTTGTTTAAGTCGTGGATTTAAAGTATTCTTCCATATAGAATTTAGGCCAAACTTTGTAAAAATATGGACCCAATGCTTCACTTTTTCTATTTATACAGTTTTAAAGTGAGTACGGATTTAAAAAAGTTGGTGAGTACGGCTTTACTTGCTCTTTTAATAACCTTTGTTGTCAAAAGCTGTATACGGAGCTAGCACATAAGTTTAGATCCCCTTAATTTTTTTTAATTTTTATTAAATTTATAAAAAAATGATGATAAGACTTCAATAAAGCTTGAATAAAAAACTATTAAGCTCTCCTAAAAAAATTTAAAAAATATTATAAAGGCCCATAAGTCCATTATCAAAATTTCGTTGCATTAGTTAATAAAAATGGCCAAGCCAACTTGAGAATTATGACCTATTATTTGAATAGATTTTAAATAATTTAATAATGAAACATACATATAAAAAATAAAATAAAATAAACAAAATACTTGAAAAAATTTGTCAAATGCACCCAAATCATTATAATCTTCTTTTCATCTAAAAGCCAAACCACCACGAGGGCCGCCACTTTTTCATCATCTTTCTCAAGATCAGCGAACTACCATTTTTCAAATTTCTCCCCTTAATTTTTAAGTAGTTTTATGGATTCTACTCTTTAATTTATAATTTTATTTCTATTTCAATTTCAAAATTTTACAATTAAAAATTTCTTTGCTAAATATAGTTTTTAGATTTTAGAACCTCAACTTACTTGTGAAGGAAAAAGACTGAAAGGATTATTTATCTAAAATTTTGAGATCATGGCAAAAATTTATCAATAGTTGAATCTAGATAAAAATAAATCCTAAAATTAGTCTTAATTTCCAACTCTAATAGATGGCATATTAATAACTTTAGGTATTTTCTCAATCATTAAGTAAAAATAAATTTATTCTGAAAAAACTAAATAAAAATAAAGGAAAAAAGACAAAGATTATATTATAAATTGGGCTAGATTCAATGTTCATTGCATTGAATCTGGTCGCGGACATAATAGAGACACAAAACATATTATCTCTAAGATAAGATTGAATAATTGAATAGTTTTGTCTTTATTTATTCAGTAAATCAACAAGTAGTTTTTTCAGATGCTCGTTGGACCTTGCTCGTTGAAAATTAGTGGTTAGTAAGTATCGGAGAAGACTCAAGGGAGATTGGGCTTGCGATTTTGGGTGGTGCTTGGCATTGAACGGCGGCGAAACACTAATTTTTGGCCGCAAAATGTTGCGACTTTATAGGTTTTTTCCCTTGCTTCGGCGGCTTGACAAGCTACATTGGCTACCGGTAAATCTTCAACAGAGGTCGAGGAAGGTCCTGACTAGAGCTCATGGCCAAAGAAAGTTCGCTGTAATGGCTGGAATGGTTGCACAATGAATAGGTGAGTTTTTGGCTCGGAGGTCTCAATGAGGAAGATAGGAAATTTAAGTGATTTAAAAATAGTTTTAGATACTATTTGCCATGTGTCAAAATCTGGCTGAGTGTGCACTATTTATAGAAATCACATTTCGACCTATTTTGCAAAAATTCTTTATATTAATATCCTCCGAAAATTACTTTTTAATCCTTGTTTTATACTTTTCTTTACATTTTTACCCAAATGATCCTAAACTTATAAATTTCCTCTTTCATTACAAATATTTTTCTTTAAATATTAAAAAAATTTGAATTTACCAAAATACATTTGACTTCTTTTTCCTTTTAAAATTTAGGTTTTCACTCAAGCCCTCGCTACCTAGCTTTGCTTTGCTAGTTAAGAGATGAGTATTTTATTTATTATGCTAATGGAAGAATCAAGAAGGATAAAGATAAAGCTAAGTAATTTCAAAATTCATAATAGAATTTACAATATATGTGAATCTATCCGAACAGAAAAATATATATATATATATTCGATTAATTCAAACAAATAAACCAACGAAAATGAGACCAATGGAAAGGAATATAGAGAGTTAGGAACCAAGCATCATATAACAACAAATTAATAAGCAACAAACACAAAATCAAAGGAGTGTTAACTTTGTGGCTGCGGGGATTCTTTCATGAAGCATATCAAAGATTCTTCCTCGTCTCATATCCACTCGAGGCTTCTTACGATCGGACCAACTACCATCTCCTTCATAAGTTAGATCTTTCCGATGCACTCGTATCTTCCGAAGAGCCACACTATGAATGCCAAGATACCAAACAAGCTCCACCTTCCTTCAATTACCGTGAAATTTGAAAATGTCCGCTTCCCTCAGGCCATGTTTGGCAGATAGGACTGGGATAAATAATCCCAATCCTATGTTTGGAGACAATTTTTTAGGCCATGTTACTAGAACTGAGATAAATAATCCTAATTCTATGTTTGGAGACAATATTTTATGGGATAATTAATTATTTTACTGAAAATAGTCCCACACTTTGTAAGATAAATAATCCTAAGTAAATAATTGGAATAACTAATCTTGGGTATTTTCTCAAAAATCTAAATGGTCTCACGACAAAAACAAACCTCCTTTCTCACCCACTCCGTCATTCTTCATCCGATACTCCTTTTCTTTACTTCGTCCAACTTGTATCGTCTATCGCTGTCAAGCTCAAGCCATCATCATTTTCCTACTTGTGCCGCCTGTCACATCTCTTATTGAGCTTTAATACTCTGTTTTTCCATTAATTTTTCCATCAATTTTCTCCGTTATGAAATTTGAGTAGAAATAACATTCAATTTGGGATTGAATAATTTTGAGAGGAGTTAAGCTTGGATAAGAAAGTTCACGCTGATGAGTCTCTAACTTTTTTTCTCTTTTTTCTATCTTATTGGTGTAATTTTATTTACAAGAATTGTTGAGAGAATGAAGTGGTGAAAATGAGAATCTTTTTGTATATAATAACAAAACACTAATCATAATTAATACCCAAAATCATAGCCCATCTTGAAGGTGGTCTGAAAACATTGCCTAAAACTTGTGAGTTTTTTTTTGTTCTTTTTTTGTTTTGGCTCTGGGAAATATCTGCGATGAGTTCGAAGTGGTCTTTTAGCAACAAAATAACTTGGGGTTTAGCCAATTGTTGATGATGATGAATATTGTGACTTTTTTTGTTACAATTTTTTTTTTCTTTTTTTAATTAATCATTACAATTTTTCATATGTTAATAACTTAAATGTAAGAATTTAAACGTTTATTAAATTTTGTTAAAAAAATTAGTGTAATTATCAAATATTGGATTAGTTTTTCAATTGCTTAATTTGACAGCGTATCAAAGGTAGTATTAAATTTAGCATAATCTTATATAATTTAATCATTTCTAATCTAATCTAAATAATCCAATCCAATCTTACGTGCCAAACAGATCCTCTGGTTATCCAAAGCCTTATAGATTTCATCGAGGATTTCCCGTAACTAGGAAGCTGATCAAAAGAAATTAGAAGATAATAAAATTAACCACATCATCAACCTTCAGTACGTACTACTCAAATAACTTGATCATGGATCTCACTAATGAGATAGTACTAAACAAGGTGGCAATAGGCATAATCTGGATCAGGTTCATTAATTCTCACAAAAAACAACAACAGCACACGCACAAATGTAGAACATAAGTTTTTTTTTAAACTATGTATTCATTGCCTACGAAACAAAAACAACATGATATATAGAAAAGGATGTTTGAAAGAATAAAAGAATATAGTAATACAGTACTCACACGCAACTCAAGTTTACGTTTCTACTGGATAAAAACCATGTAGGACGAGCACCAAGTGGTTTAGATGAGCAAAATGTCGATAGATTCGTAGGCATACGATTTGCCTGAAAAAAAAAATGGAAAGTTGATAAATCATCGAAAGTAGCAAAAATATCATATAAAGAAATTTACACCTTTGAATTTACCCTCATATATACGAGTTGTGACATATAACAAGGTCTTCAGTAGAGGAAAATTTTTTGGAAGCTGGATATCTGGAGGAAAGACATTAGAATCTTCTTCAATAGACCAAAAAAGGTATTGTTCATAGACCCTAGTAACCGGGGCCGTTTGATTGCACAAAAGTTCGGTTAAGCGGTTTCCAAAAATTCCGAAGGAAGTGACATTTTCTAGATCACAAATATCAACCATCTTTAGTTTATTACATTTTTTTTTTTTATATATATTCAAGAGCATTAACTTAGGAGATGGGCATGACGATGATGATCTACTAGAAAACTTCAAACTCCCTGAACAGTAGCAGAGTATCAAACTTAACGAGCGAAGGGATAAGCAGTTGGATAAGATGTTTACGAGGATCTCTTGAGTCATAGGAAGACAGATTAGAGTCAAAGATGTAAGGGACCTGAAATGTCTAAATTTAGGAGCAGGGAGATTAAAAGAATACTAACTCAATGTTAGATTTGTTAATGTCGATCCCTTGTATTGATCATTAGTAAATAGTCGATAAGGAAACAAATAGAGCTCTGGATCTAAGTTTCTAAACTCCTCTGGACTAAAGCAATCTAACCCTACATCAAGTTTTTGAACCTCCTTATATGCAGCAAATTGAAGCCAATTATCAATTTCATCCTTATATTTTGGAAGCTCCAAATCACTTCGCACTTGGAAGGACTATATCGTCGTACCACAACAATCGATTAGCTTTAGGGAAGGTAATGCAATTGCTGACATTTTGGCTTCTAGAGCTATAAATTTTCAGGTGGTGGTATTCTTCTTCTTCATTTATTCATGATGCTTTTTCCAAGAATTACATGGGTCATAGTGCTTTTTGTTTTTCATAGTTGGCCATCTTTTGTAATAAGATATGTAATCTTTTGTAATAAGATGTATAATGAGGCATTGTAAGGAGGTTTAGGTAATTATTATGTTTCAGCATTATTATTTGGCTCCTGGATAAGTTTCTGATTTTTTTTTTTTCTCTGTTTTTAGGATGTTTCAAACTTAGTTAACCTTTGTATTCTTATTTATTTTTATTTAATTTAATAAAATTACCGAAGGAACGTTTCCTCTAGGTAACATTCAAAAAAAAAATTCCTTATTGATATGTTTCACAAAAGCAATCCCCCCCATAAATCCAATTGAGTTCGCCACTTCCATCATCAAAGCTAAGATTCTCCGGTGATGTTCTCCACAAGTATCTCCATCTTCTTGAGAGAATACTAGTTTTCACTTCAATTCTTATACTACTCAAACGTGGCAGAATAAAACAAAGAATATCGTCTGGTAATTTATAGATCGAATCGAGCAACTGAATGTCCACGTTCTATTAGGAATAACAAACAAAGTGATGATGATAATAATAAGTATCGGAACAAAATTATGAATATTTCCTAAATCTAGTAATTTACAATAATTAGCAATACACAAACCTCGAGTAAAGAAATACTTGATATGATTTTTTTTGTTTGAGGCAACATCTTTCCGTTTCTTATCATTGTTTCAGTAGCTATTATTAAATGCCGTAACAAAATTAATTTGAAACTATATATATATATATATATATATATATATATATATATATATTTTTTCTTAACAGTTAGATCATCGTTTAATAGTGATCTAATAATTATAATGAAATACATAAAAAGACGTACATCATTAATATTATTTTTCTCTTATTTTTTATTATAAAAAAAATATAGATAAATTTTTATTAATCAAAATGATATCTACCTACGTGGAAAAAAATAAAAAAAAATATCTATTGGATCAGTGCTCTATATATGTATATATAATATAATGATAATAACGGTTAAGAATAAGAATTCAGTAGTGATCACATACTTAAATATGCAGTTAAGTAAACAAAATTAAGAGAACAAAAATAAGTATCTACCTATCTAGATGATTCTAATCTTCACAAAGAATAAAGATTAAGTAATACGAACTAAGTTTATAATAGTAGAGGGATTAGTAAAATAAAAACACTTCTTTTTTTCGTAGAAGTTGATATATTGAACTCAAAATTGATTGCTTTTATCAACGAACTGATGAGAAAACTAACCTTGCAACTACAAGAGCAGAGGCCTGTGACTCTGTGTTGGAGATGGTACTCTCACCTCTGTGACACTGACTCTGTGATTGGGTGCCTCGCGTAGCAGATTAAGAAGGCTGCGCCTGTGGCGGTTCTTCTTCTTTTATATCGACCGTACTCTGTGACTTTTATTTATTCTTTTTCCAGGGAAAACTCTGTGACTCGTATATTTTTGGGTAACAATTAATTTAGTCGCTCGCTTTGGTGTTTTTTTTTTGACTGACTTTTAGTCCACACATTTTGTCAACCGTTGAATCTTCCCCACATGGGTAAGTTATAAATGATCCAGCGGCTGCGGGAGAGGGTTTATTCAGGGGCAATTAGAATGTCAAAACTGGTAACAAATTTGAATTTTGTTACACAAAATGAGCTATAGCCTTTTTTGCACTTGATTCCTTGAGTGCCAAGATAAGATTTACGCCCAGTTAACAACCAAGATTTTTTGAACAAAAGAAAAATTATTTGGGTTATAGAATAATATTTCAAAGTCAATATCATTTTTTTTTTTGGGGTCATTTTCTAGTACATAGAATTTTGACAAATTAATTGCTGAGAGAAGTAAACATACTTAATTTTCACGGTAATAAAAGGGAAGTGTGGCTGGTTGTGTATCTTGTCAATCAAATCGCTCTTGAGAAGATACAGGTGAATCGGAACAATCGAACTTATCATGGAGACGCTAAATGGTTGGATAGGCAGCCGAAAGTAGATATTAGAAGAAAAAGAGTTCTCAGAATTTTTCATGAAAGAATTCCCGCAGCCACAAAGTTGATAATACTGTGATTGTGTTTGTAGAAGGGAGTTAATATGATCCAATACTGTAGATTTCGTTCCAGGGTTTACTGAGTTTCATGGTCTCGTTTTCTTTAGTTTGTTTATTAAAGTTAATCAAGTACATATTTCCCTTTTTCGTTGTTTATTCTATTCTGAATTTTGAAATTTGCTTAGCTTTGTCCTTGTTACTGTTGTTATCTTTCTTCATTCTCCCATAAGGATAAGAAGAAATTGACTGCAATGTTGGCTGTGCTGCAATGTTGTTTCTTGTTGGAGTAATTTGGCTAAATATGATCAGAAAATGAGGAGATCATAAAGAGGTGGTTCCCTTATCACCCCCACACTCCCTACTCCTCCTATTCGAATTTCTATTAGCTGCCAACTTTATGTTGTGATGTTCTAAATTCTAATGAAGTAACTAATCTTTGCTATATTTCAGATTGGGATTTTCTCTAACAATTTTCTTTCTTTTTTTTTTTAATAAAATAAAATGATGTTCGTTCATTATAATCAATATTTTTTTTAGCATAGTGTAATTCAGCCCAACTTAGTGCAAATCAACCGAACTTACATAGCATCACATCTGATGCATTATCAAAACAAAAGATACCATTTCAATTTATCATATCCTAAATTCTTCTCATAACAACAGCGTTTGCACCTAACAATGCATCTTTTTATTTAATATAAATACTTCATGGAGCACAGAGAGTGCAGAAAAATTGAAAAACTTCAAACATATGCATCTTTTTATTCACTTGCTTTTTTATAACCTGTTCCGGCTTATTAAGCTCACTTACTTGACCAACCCTTTTCCCTTACCAACTCAAGGAATAATGTCCATATTATGCATTTGATAGCTTCTTTACCTGCTTGTTCAACCAAAAGTTATTCAATCAAGTTCAAGGAGTCCGAGATCAACTGTGTCTACCACAACAGAAGAGAATATGATGAGAGTCTACATTGAAAGAGCAAGAGCTTCTTTACTTTCTGTTGCACAAAAATTTTTACTTCCACTGTTCAAGAAGTGGGAGGGGAAAATGGGGTATATGAAAATGTACACCGTATTACATCAACACAAAGAGAAAAGCTTACACTTCAAGAAGATGGGCTGAGGTCACATTGCTATGTAGGTTTTCTTCAGTCAAAGGGATCTATCCGGGGGTCGTGTTCACTTGCCATAACCATTCCAGTGCAAAGGCAGGTGGGACACATAACCTAAATCAAAAAAGACGATTAATCACCAATTAAGTACTTGTTGAAGCAAAGTGAATAAGTTCAAGGACATTTAAAGCCAAAGAAATAGAGATGGACACCAGTAGTCAATACATAACAAATACTGACGGCAAAAGGCCTCCGATTTTTTTTTTCGCCACTTGTAAAGCTATAATCCCTTTTTAACTTATAAATGATGGTGTTACAGCCAAATATTGAAAAATGCTTGGTATTTTCATACCTTTCCTGCACCAGAACAATTTAGACACCTCTGAGTTGCCGGCACTTGCGGAGGACGGTCAGATATGGTAGATACTGATATTGGGTCTATCCTCAAACATACACCACTTGCTGAACATCTAGCACAGGCCAGGTATCCTGTACGCACATGATTAGGCAAAAATCAAACCGGAACTTCAATAAGAAGAATGAAGAAAATGGAGAAACAGATGAGTTCTTGAGCTTTTGAAAGCTACAATATAGCATGAACCCTTTCAAACAATGTTGATACACTAGTTTATAGTGAAATTCTTTTAGATAACAAATGCATACCATGGGAACACAAAGAAGAGGAGAAGAAAGAGAAGAATCCAATAGGACAATGGTTAAATTTTCTTTTTTGGGTGGGAAAGGTTTAGACACAAATGCTATGATGGAAGCAAATGAATACAAACCAGTTCCATGGCAATATTTGCATCGTTTCTTCTCTTGTTGCTCAACATTGTTGGCTTCGATTAACATCAAGGCTGAAATGACACCCACCGCCCCACCTGAAAAGGACGCTACGATGGGATCAACCTGACTGAACTCAGAGAATAAGAAGAGTAATTTAGGACGCTGACCAAACAAATAACAGTTGAAAAGAGAAACAAAAGTTTCAGTTTGTTTCATATTTTGGATTCGGAAATGAATGAAAAAACAAAGAAAAGATGAGTAAAAACCTTAATTGCAATGGCAAATGCATGCTGCGAATGAAATCATCATACGAGGTGCCCCCTAGACCTAGTTTTAGTTCCAGCTGCCAAGAAAAATGGGCTCAAACATAAAAAAAGAAAGAACCTAGTTGAGGAAAACAGCCCCATCCTTACAACTCAAATAGTTGAAAGACTCAAATATTATATATATATATATATATATATATATATATATATATTAATTATGGCTAAATTAGTTTAATATTAAAAAAAATATAAACTTTTAAGAACTTACTGTTGGTGCAATAAGGCCTCCAAATACAATTATACCAGATATAAACGATAAGCTGGTCAGGTAAAGCTGCTTCAACGTCTTTGGTGTCTAAAAAATCAGTAGCTAAAAAATTAGAGTCTCGTTATGATTCTTTCTTCTTTTCTTTCTCTGAGAAAATATAATAAAACCACCAACGGAATGAATTAGGAACATCTATACTAATCTGTAATGAAACAACCCGTAACGGGAAAGAATTTGGACACCAACAGAAAGGAATCAACAAAATGAGTAATCCCTTCTGAATTTCACTAATTGTGTAAAGGATTTCCAAAATTTGTGAACCAAATACTCAAGTAAACATATGAATATATGGAAAGGGAAACACTTCTTTAAGTTTCCTCCCCATTACGGTTCATTATGGGGTAGCAAACGCGGCCAATATGACATTCCTTATTCAAGCAACAGATACAAAAAAGAGTTAAAACAACTCAAACATATGATTTAACTGATACAAAATGAAGAAGAGAGAGAAACAAAGCACTACATTCCAAGCCTCTTCTCACGCAAATTTCTTGTCCCAAATCATCAATGCCCAGTACGAATTTCAAGCTTATCATACGGCAAAACATGTCAATTTCTAAGCTTAGTTACGGAATGATAACAAAATTTTAACTCACCACGTAAGGGAGAAAAGGAATAGAAGAAGGGATATCAGGCATCTCATCTGGCTCTTCAATACCCTCCTCCTCAACTTCATTGATGCTCCTTATGCGTTGTTGTACTCTTAATCTCCTCACCTAAACCAATTCACATAAATTTCACCAAAATCAAGTAAACGAAAACCATGCCACCATTTAAAAAAAAAATAAATAAATAGAGATAATTTGACCTCTTCCATAAGGAGAAAAATCTTGTTCCGCCGGCTCCTAATATTGTCCTGAATCTCCAGAAGCTGCATTTGAACAAAGTCCTGAACGGTCTCTGGTCCTTCTATGATGCAGAAGTTACTGAAAATGAACAAACTTTCCATTACAACCACAAAAACGAAGCACAACCCATAATTCCAAACGAAAAAGGCTAATCTTTCCCATATCACTTTCTAAGGAACGAAACAGTTTCATAAAGAAAACAAATTTTGGCTGAGAAATATAACCTGGAGAAGCTATCGCTGAGAGGATCGTCCTTGGAAGAGGAACAGGTGATTCGAGAACGAGGGAAGCTCAGAGATGGAGGTCTGGGGTGGTGTCCATGGCGGATTCTGAATTTGGTGGAGTCGAGCTTTGGAGGGAAACAGTGAGAGTAGAGAGAGAAAGCAGCCATTGTTAGCTTTCTTTTTGTTTATCTCTCTCTATCCTCGGCTCATCTACATCTTAGGCAGAGAGAGGTTTTTGGATTTGGATTGAGATGGTAAGAGGTTGGAATCTAAGGGAGACTCTGAAAGCATCTAAAAGGTTCTGAGTAAGACACAGAAGAATGAGACTAAACTTCGCCACGTGCCACTGTTGAGTAGGAGATTTTTTTTTTCCTGCTGTCTAACATAGCTGTTGGATTATGTTCAAACATTCGTTTTTGTTTTAACCAAGTTTAACGGACAAATTAAATTTGTATATTCGGACATATAAAAGAAAATTGAGAAATTAGGTTAAATATACTTCGTAATCCTCTTATTTTGGCCCATACGCACAAGTTAAAAAATATTTAAAAAATATACTTGCGGACGAAAATACCTTTACTAATACTTAAGAGAAAATATGTCTCTTCCCTTTAAACTCCTCATTTCTCTCTCTCTCTCCAACTCTCTCTTTCGTCTCCTTCTCTGAAGAGCTAAGAACCATTGCGTTGTTAACCGAGGAAGACGAAAACTCGTCGTGCCGTCTATCGTAAATCTCTTTCACTGTTTACGATTATGTTGAGAAAAATGAGTCCCCAAAAGAAAGTAAGCAAAATATGATTTGAAAGTTTTATTTTTTTTTTATTTAGGACATTTGTAGTAGAAGACGATTTAGAAATTTTTGACTTCATTCCGACATTTTTTCGATGCATTTTCGATTAGCTGGTCTAAATTTTCGATCATATTTCGATGAGTATGGCTGAAAATAGTATCGGAAAATCACGCGAAATTC